>JAHBCN010001674.1:0-110178 GCA_019359885.1 Listronotus oregonensis | reverse complement strand
TTTTTTTTTTAAGGTTTTTTGCCAATTTGCGCAACATCTGCTACAAAAAAACCCATCAAACTATATATCATCAATTGGTCTTTGTGCTCTATCCTTTTTTAAAAAAATATACAGGATGTTCCATTTGAAAAAACCAACTTTGTGTTATAACTTAAAAAAAAAAGTCAAAAAAAAATTTTATAGGAAATGAGTTCTACGCAAAAATCCCTAAAACTTTTCTATTTATATTTTTTTCTATCTCTAATACCAAGCAGACAAGTGCCTGGCCAAATTGACAAAATTTAAAAAAACACTCTGTATCTCCAAAACGAATCAAGTTATCCATTATTTAGTTTCACCATTGAATTTGTTTCAAAAATCAAATCGAAATTCCGCAATCAGATTTGTCCTATCTTTTCAGTTTTCGCTATACCCTGTAAGGTCAACAAAAAGGGCGCCACCCTGTACAATTACGGAAAACATTTTTAGTGGTTTTTTCTAATTAACTTTCCTTAGACTACCCATTTTAATTGCTAAGTAAAATTGTTAAAACTTAATAAAACTAACATTTTATTACACTTAAATAAATTCACTCTTTGGGTTTACTATAACATACGAGTTACCCAAACTTTTAAAGATTACGATTTTTTAAGTAAGTGCCATTAACTTCAAGGCAATCTTCAGATTTCAAAAGAAATGATTTATGACACGATAAAGGGAAACCTGATCTATTCACCGGACCCTTCGAATTCGCTTTAGGATCTTGGATATTTTTGGACGAGTCGAGTCCGGTGCCCTTTAAAAAGCCAATTTAAATCCCCAAATATAAAATAAGTCGGCCATAAACATTTCTAGAGAACTCTTTAGATTTTTTAGCGGTATTCTATCCTTCATCTCTTTTTTTAATTTTCATTTTATGTTTTTACGAAAAAAAACTCGTTGTTGAATAATCTTTAAATTAAAAAAACATTTAATTATTTTTCAAACCTAATGATGCTTTATTAGAAAAATTATCTTTTACGAAAATCTTTTTCCTAGTTTTCTGACAGGTGCCTACTCGATTAATAATATGTTGATTCAAATCCAAAGGCCATGGAAGAAAAAATATTACAAAAAAAGTACTGACTCATCTCATATAGAATTTATTTCAATATCAAAAAAGTAGTCTATTATGGGGAACCCTGATAAATTGTTTCATGAAATTAAAAAGAACTTATTGATTTATGTCAGAGTGTGTAATTTGTTAAAATTTATTCACTGCAATCCTCCGATTGACACTCATGGAGTCAACTGAACCCGCATTGAATAAAAAAGCCTTTAACTCATCTTTACGCCTATTAGTACTTTTTTCAACCTCGTCTTTTATGTTCAGGGAACTATTTCATTTGAAGGTTAATAAAATAATAATAATGTATAAATAAATGCATCACTGCCATTTTGTAATTTTATGCGCTCAGGCCACTTAAGCTACTTTATTTGCCAATCATCAATAACTTTCTGCATACATACACTTGATTTAAGTAGGTTACATACCATTAAACTCAATTATACATAATATAATAGGCTTTATACGTATAACTGCCTAATTAATAACTCTTCATCGCAATCTCCGGTAATTCCATGGATTTATTATAAACTGGTTTTAATCTATACAGGTTCATGCCATACCCTTAGTGTTTTCACACTTCCACCTTGCTTACTAATTTTTTAAAAACTATTTAGGTTTTTTTAAAAATAATTTACCTCTATTTGTTAAAAAAAATGGAATGAAATAAATAGACAAAAACGAGCGAAGGTCCTTGTTACCATTTACCAACTTTTTAGTCATATGCAGCAACCCCTATCGCAACCCGCAATCTTAATAGAAAGGGGTGTCGAGTTGTACCTTGTTTAAAGGCTCTTTTCTCTCTCCATTCAGTATATATATATATATATATATATATATATATATATATATATATATATATATATATATATATATATATATATATATATATATATATATATATATATATATATATATATATATATATATATATATATATATATATATATATATATATATATATATATATATATATATATATATATCAGTGTGTATCAGCCAAATGGAATAAATTCAATAATAAATAAATAGGGGCGTATTTAAAAAAATGCTCGGACATATCGATTGGTATTTTTGATTGTGCATTTTTTTCAACAAAAACCATTTATATAGGGTGTGTCATGTAACGGTGGCCAATATTAACTTTCATATTTTAAATGCAACATTCTAGAAAAATTTCATGTACAATGTCCTATACCTATCTTCAACTGTTTTAAAAATATTAAACGTTTTCAAATTTATTTCCTTTATTGCCTTTGCATACTTGCCACTTTCTTGAGGGTTACTTTTCGTGCATATACCTACTAGGGGCATTCTTGCCCCTCGACTGTGCGGACAAGCGTGCGAAAGAGATAGGATTATAAGATTTTTCTCTACCTCCGCGTACGGGTATATACAATACCGACAAATTATGAGAAAGAGATAGAGCGGTTATACATCTATTCTTCCTTCTGTCTCGCTCGCTTATCCACAAGGCTGCTTCTAGTAGGTATATGCCCGCAAATTAACCCTTAAATAAGTGGAAAGCATGCAAAACAACAGATCTAAAAGCAGCTAATATTTCCGAAACAGTTAAAGATAGGTATAGGACATTGTACATAAAAAATGTCTAGAATGTTCTTAGGAATCCAAAAATTCAATAATATACAGAGCGTTGCATTTAAATTACGAAAGTTAGTATTGGCCACTGTTACATGACACACCCTGTATAAAAAGTTTTTAATGAAAAAATGCGCAACTAAAAATACAAATAGACGTGTCCGAGTGTTTTTTCGAACACGCCTCCATTTATTTATTATCGAATTTATTCCATTTGGCTGATACACACTATATATATATATATATATATATATATATATATATATATAAATATATATATATATATATATATATATATATATATATATATATATATATATATATATATATATATATATATATATATATTTATTTATTTATTTATTTATTAGGATGTGTCAAAAAAGTCGATATTTCTTGTTTTTTGCTCTCACCCAAAAAGAGAGATGCCCAAACAAAGCTCCTATTTAAAGCGCAGCTCAAAATTTTAATTTTAAGAGGCGTTCCATGGGTCTTTTATAACATGGAAAACGGTTTTTTACCACTTTTTTGCCCTGCAAGCTGTGACAAAATTATTTTAACAGAAGATAAATGAATGGATCTTATTAAGCACTAAATTTGGTACAAAAAATTGCACTGGGTTAAATATTTATCTCAATGTTTGACTTTCTACAGAGCTTTCAATTTCAAATTTTCGTTTTTTTGCATTTTAAAGCTAAACTATTAGTGCTAGAGAAAAAGTTAAATAGCAAATTTGTAGTACATCTAAAATACTATGGAAAAGTCCTTATCGACTTTTTCGTATCATCAATCACAACAAAGTTACAGGCTCTTAAATATTTATTTTTTAAAATTTTTGCTTTTACGAACTGAAATATCGATAATTAGATAAAAAAATTGGTGTAAATTTGCAATTACATCGAATTGGCCATAAAATTGGATAGATCAGATATTTTTTTGCATTAATAGTTAATAGTTACAGATTTATTTAGTCATAATTTTATGATTTTTCAACTATAACATAAAAAATATTGATAATAATAGATATGAAATATTAGTCCATTGGAAATACAAAAAAAAAATCCTGAAAATCCAAAAATTTTTTCTCCATCAGATATTTTTGCATAAAGTTTTAGTTTAAGGCAGGGGTCTCCAAACTTTCCAGCCTTAGGGACATACTGATTACTCCAGTAAGTTCCGAGGGCCAAAACCATATTATCATTGTTGCCGGTGGTAAGAAGTGAAATAGTCCACTGATGAAAAAAAAAGTCCGAAAAAGTACACAACGTTTAAAAAAGGCTGCAAATCGGACTAAAGTCCGAAAACGGCAACACTGCATATTATTAATTTTCCTGTCATTATCTGTAATTTCTAGATTAGTCGTAGGGTACGAGCCATGAGGAGTAACGTGACACGACATCTGGTGGACACAAGCGGAAATAGGTTGTACCTTCTATCGCTAACAGATGGCGCTAATAGCACGTACAGAATAATCTCGTTGGTTCGAAAAGTTCTGGTGTCTTCACTCACTTCTAGATGGCAGTAATTGGAATATATAAGAAGGCTAGTGGCGCAACCACAAGTCAGTTCCTATGACACTGTTGTTAAATAAAATATTGCATACCTCCTTAAAACGTGTTTGTGTGTGTTTAAGTTTAAGACATCTTTATAACAGTATTTTGATTTGAATTGTTGCTTTTGTGTATGAATTAGTAGTATGGAAAAGAAGCGAAAAATTGATAGTGAATGCAGAAAATTCAAAGATCAGTGGAACATTCAGTATTTCGTAATTGAGTCCAGTAACAAGGCGCTATGTTTGATTTGCAATGAAAGCATAGCCGTTCTCAAAGAATATAACATTAAACGTCATTATGAAACAAAACATTTTCAAAATTACTCAAAATATACGGAAGTTTGCAGACAGAAAAATTCGAAGCTATGCAGCGCGGATTGAAATCGCAGCAATCTTCATTTACAAAACTCAAAACTGAACAAGAGGCTGCAACTCGTGCCAGCTTTCGTGTGGCTCTTGAAATTGCAAAACGTGGAAAACCATTCACCGATGGAGAAATGATCAAAGAATGCATAATTGCAGTAGCCGAAGAAATGTGCCCTGAAAAGGTAAATTTATTAAAAACTGTCAGTATGTCAGCAAACACTGTGGCTCGAAGGGTAGAAAACATCGCTGAAAATATATCCTCTCAACTGTTCGACAAAAATGGACATTTTGAGTGGTTTTCTTTGGCCTTGGATGCGTCAACGGATGTGTCAGATACTGCTCAGGTGTTGATTTATATTCGAGGAGTAGATAAAAGCTATGAAGTGCACGAAGAACTTCTTGATATGTATAGTATTCATGGCACAACTACTGGTACAGATATTTTTAAAGGAGTTGAAATGGCCATTAATCAAATGAACCTTCGATGGAAAAACTTGAAATGTATTACAACTGATGGAGGCAAAAACATGAGTGGGAAAGATAAAGGAGTGGTCGCTCTTGTGTCAAAGGCTGTAGAAAATGACGGTGGTTCAAAACCATTAGTCTTACATTGTATCATTCATCAACAGTCTTTGTGCGGAAAATGTTTGGATATGTCTGACGTTCTGAAACCATATCAACCGTTAATTTTATCAGATCTTTTGGGCCGAATCACCGACAATTCCGACAATTTATTGAGAAACTGACTTACCTTATCATACTGCCGTACGCTGGCTTAGTTGTGGGAAAGTCCTTCAGCGCTTTTTTGAACTTCGAGCAGTGATCGAAATTTTTTTGAATGAAAAGCATCGCCCTCTTACTGAATTACAAAACAATGCATGGCTGTGGAAGTTAGCATTCTATGTTGATTTGACAAAACATGTGAACGAACTGAATTTGGGATTGCAAGGAGAAAACCAGCATCTTCCTGATTTATACACTAATATCAAATCATTCCGGAAGAAATTGAGACTGTTTCAATCACAACTACGAAGTAAATGTTTTTCACATTTTAAAACATGTGAAATATTCAGCCACACTACTGAGACTGAGTTTCCTATCGATTTTGCAATCGAAACATTGAGTGCTTTGAAGATAAATTTTGATACTCGTTTCTCGGACTTTGATGCCATTGCAAATCAAATTAAGATTTTTCAGAATCCTTTTGATACTGACATTGAAACCCTAGCCCAGGAACTTCAAATGGAAATGATTGATCTACAATGCAGTGAATAATTAAGAACAAATATCAAAACTCATCTTTGTTGGAATTTTATAAGAGTCTTCCACTGACACAATTTGATAATTTGCATAAATTTGCTCGTGGTCTGTTTTCTGTTTTTGGTTCTACTTATTTGTGTGAGAAAACCTTCTCCAAAATGAAGTACACAAAAAATGTTTACAGATCGAAATTAACTGATGAGCATCTTAAATCTCTTTTAATAATTGGTACAAGTAAAATTAGTCCACAACTACAAACTATTGTCAGAGGAAAATCTCAATTACATAAATCTCATTAGTATTTCATATGTCATTATGTTTTTTATAAGTTATGTGATTATTTAAAATGTATAAAATGTTAGTTGGATTCATTTCAATAATTTGTTAGTTATTATATACTGAAGTTAAATTTTCTGCATATTATACATGTCTTTACTCATTACAATTCTGTGTTTCTTTATCCAACTTATCACAAAAACAATAACAATAAGCCTACAAGAATGTTATGAGTTAGCGGAGTTAGCCCATGACCATATCAATGTAGATGTCATATTAATAATTATTTAACATAAAATTAGAATACTTCAGTAAACTAAATTTAATTTGCTATAAAAATTATTTGTTCTCTAAAAGGAGTTTTCAAGTATGCTAGCTCTCCGCGGGCCGGACAAAATCTGTCCGCGGGCCGGATGTGGCCCTCGGGCCGTAGTTTGGAGACCCCTGGTTTAAGGTATAAATAACTGGAAAATCACTATCCGTACGCATGAAAGGGTGTGCACTTTAAAATGCACTTCTGTGTAAAAAAGTTTTTTTTGCTATTTTTTCATATTTTTCGATGCTTTTTTTTATATAAGTGATCCAAATGAATAAAATTCGGTATTTTACACCAAATTTTTTGTCTAATTATCGATATTTCAGTTCGTAAAAGCAAAAATTTGAAAAAATAAAAATTTAAGAGCCTGTAACTTTGTTGTGATTGATGATACGAAAAAGCCGATGAGGACTTTTTCATAGTATTTCATACTACAAATTTGCCATTTAACTTTTTCTCTAACACTAATAGGTTAGCTTAAAAATGCAAAAAACCAAACATTTGAAATTCAAAGCTCTGTAGAAAGTTAAACATTAAAGATAAAAATTTGACCCAATGGAACTTTTTGTACCCAATTTAGTGCTTAATAAGATCAATTTATACTAACGTCTCTCCCCCTCTCTCCCCCTTGGTAAGATTTGGTAAGATGTCGTAACGTAAGATTTATTTTATATTTTTAAATAATTAAATTTATTTACATGCATTTTGTCTTTTGTTTTACAACAGCTCAGACTCTTAATTATTTTTTTAAGAAAAACTCTAAACGTCATTTTTTATTTTACCTTAAAATTATAAAATTTTCATAAGCCACATTTTTTTGCACACAAAATGGTTTACTAAAAAATTAAAAAAAAATGTTTTTTTATAATTTCTATAATAATAACATATATTCTTTGCATAATTAATGGATGCCCTTTATAGTGTCTGACTAGACAGCTAAAAACATTAAAATCAATTAGCACATTTGTCAGCAAAATTTGGAAGAACCAATATTTCTTAAAATTTTTGATGCTCTTTACTGGCTAAATGAAACAATTTTGGAAGTAATAAATAGTCCCTTTTTTCTGGGAGCCGCCTTGATTTACTATCAGAGGTAGCGTAGACTCCCGGGATTGTTGTGTCTAATCTCCCATTTTCTTTTATACCAATCCACCCATTAGTCTTGTTCCTTCTACAAGTCTGTATAACCACGAGACTGGTTAGTTGATATATTCCTGTGGGTTCATTTTCGGTTGGTCAAATCATGCCTGTCTTTTGTGGTTCAATGCTTCACACTAGCACAGGCTATTTCTTCCCCCTCATCTCACAATTTGCAACTTGGGTCCCATTGTATAAGCCTATCTTGTGTAGGTATCCTCTTAGGTTATTGTGCCCTTTTAGCAGCCCTACTAATATGAGATATTTTTTTCTACTTGCTTCACATTCGCACAGGATGTGGTAGGCTGTTTCTTCCCCCTCATCTCACAGTTTGCAACTTGGGTCCCATTGTATAAGCCTATCTTGTGTAGGTGTCCTCTTAGGTTATTGTGCTCTTTTAGCAGCCCTACTAATATGAGATGTTTTCTTTTACTTTGTTTGAGTAGTTCTTTCTTCGTTTTTTTGGATGGGCTCTTTATGAAGCTCTTTCATGGTTAGGCAGATTCTGGTCCAAAGTATAGGGTGGATGATCTCTGTGTCACTAGCTCATCCGCTTTTTTTCCCGAATGTCCCATGCCCACAGGAAAGTTGCGTTCTCCTAAGACTTTCAGTTTCTTTTGGCGTTTCCATGTCAACTTGAACGTTGCCTTGGGGTGCTAAATAGTCTTAAAGTGATCTATTTTGAGTTCAAAAGTCTGCCATTGTACACGCATTTTTCGGTAACCCTGTACGTATAGATTATAGCTCTATGTAACATAGGTGGAAGAATAGACAAATATAACGAACTTATAAAGATTTTACAAACCCCTAAAACCTAGAAGTTAATTAAAATAATCAATTACAAACACGCTTAAAGTTTATCGATTTAATTAAGCCAACTTTCTCCAATTAAGCTGCCCTATAAGATAAACAATTTTTCTGCAATTTATTTTTAATAAGTTGAGAGGTTTCCTTACGTAAATGCTGCAAACATAATATAGGATATGTAGGTAATAACGTTATAATCATACATAATGTTGATGTACCGGGTGTTACGTCTCTCGGCATCTGGCAGTTATGGTATTTTAAATAGATTTAAGACTTTCACTGAACACGGTGTACCTCCAGGCTATAGTTCATGCGATGTGTGATTACTAGGTTCTAACAACCTGTTCGCGTTTACCTTTAGCTTCGATTTTGGTATTTCAGATGTTACTAGGGTCCTTCAATAGTTTCAAAAAAAATATAGAAAAACAAATTACTTTGGGTAGATTTTTATGTCTACAAATTAGGCACTGCTTTTTTGGAAAAATCAAAAAAATGTATTATGCTGTTTTGTGCTGTTCTTGTGATAGTTCTGTGCCTTAAACATAATTATGCATTTTTTCCTGATATATAAAATAAACAAAATAGGGGTAGTTTTTCGTACCTACTTAACACTGCCATTTTGCACCAAAAATAAAAAAATACCGTGCTGTATTGTGCTCAACTTGTTCTATCATGTGCTATTAATATTTATTTTTCCAATGAGAAAAACCATTTTTTTTATTAAAAAAACATGTTTTAACTGAGTTAGCACTGGCACTTTGCATAGTAGCGAATTAAACTGTTGTGCTGTGTTGTGCTCAACTTGTTCCATCATGCGTCGTTAATAAAAAATTCGAAAAATTCGTAGAAACTTTTTATTTAGGAAAAAAATCCAGATTTTCATTTAATGTTGGCACTGCCGCTTTATACAATATTAAATAAAACCGTTGTGCTGCGTATTGCTATCATGTACCGTAAATAAAAATTTGGAATTATTTTTAGCAACTATTTAATGGAACGTAATAATGGAACGTGCGCGGAGCTTATAGCTACAGGCAATTTTTTAATTAAGCAACTTTTAAATTTAACAATATTGTCAAATACATAAAATTTTAATTTAATAATCTACCATCTAAACCCTAAAATTAAAATAACTCATTTACAATAAATAGTAATAATTACATATTTGTTTCATATAAAAAACTAATATGATATTATAATTTTAATAATATTAAAAGTTTCTTTTTAATCTATTTTTTTTTTGATATTTAAATGCAAAACAAAACATTTTTTTTATTAAATAATTTTATTTAATATATAATAATTTTTCAAAATTTTTATTAAAGGCACATGATGGAACAAGTTAAGCACAATACAGCACAACAGGTTAATTCGCTACTATGCAAAATGGCAGTGCTAAAACTGTTTTTAGGGTGTATTCTAGACCGCAAAATAGAACGAAAAGATCATATAAATATGCCTCGAAAAATGCGTACTAAGGAGGTTAAAGCCCCCTGAAAGGGGCACTCCTTCCAAATTTCAGAAATTTTGTCAGGGGCATCACGTACAGAGTGGGTGCTAGGTAAATTATTTATGCCCCATATTTGTTTGGATGTTTTTTTAATTATTAATATTAAATTATACAACATGGTAAATTTTTACACAAAAAAGGTACTCGTAGCCGATGTCTCTATCTTGACACGTTTTCAAGAAAAATCGTTTAAAAAAAATAACGTTTACACGAAGTGTATTGATAGAAATAAATTATTATGCAGACCCGAAGCTCTCATGCCTCTTAAAACACGAATTAGTGAAAAACAAATAATTATGAAAATTAATTTATTTACAGAGCAGTAACGAGACAAAAATAATATTAATTATTATTAAAAATATTTTGGCAGAATAAAATTAAAACAATAAATAGAAATAACTACTCTTTGAGAAGGTGCTCAAATAGGCCTCCGTTTTCTCTCACACAAAGTCTAGCTCTACGGCGAATGCTTTGAGTTGCCCGAAGAATCTAAAAACGGTTTCTTCTTATTTCATTTTCAGCTTGAATAATTCGCTGCAGTAGGTCCTCACGTGTATCGAACTCAGTTGCATGAACTATGTTGCACATAAGACCTCAAAAATAATAGTCGAGTGGATTTAAGTCCGGTAATCGCGCTGGCCAGAACACTGGTCCACCTCTGCCTATCCATCTTTCAGGATAATTCTCATCCAACCAGTTACGAACAGGCCACCCGAAATGAGCAGGGGTGCCGTCTTGTTGGAAATATATTCCCATCCTGATCCTCAAGGGATCATCCTCCATTAATCCTGCCAACTAATTTTGAAGAAATAGTTCAGAAAAAGAAGAAAATATCTCATTGTTTAAGTTATTGGGCATTTCAGTTGGACCGACCAATTCATTTCCAATTATTCTTACCCGCACATTTACAGAGACCCGACTTTGAAAATTAGTTCTTTGCACTGCTCTCGGATTTTAGTCGGCCCTAAAGTGGGTGTTATGTATATTAAACACTTTACCCCTAGAAAATGTGGCATCATCAAATCACAAAATTCTTGCTAAAAATTTTCATGCATTGCATTTGAGTCATTCTTTTCAGCTAAAATAAACAAATATTCGATATAGTGGTACTTACAATACGCATTACAATTAATTTAGGTATGTTGACTTCTCTAGCCAAGGGTCTGATTTCGACTTGAGGGTTGTCTTCTATTTGCTGAAGTGCATTTTCCAAATTATAATCCCCAGGCCGTCCTTGCCCACAAAGGTGCTCAAACGAACCATTTTTTACCAAATTTCTATGAACCCTCAAAAAAATACTTTGCGCCCAGGAGTTCTCGGTGCGGAAAACGTCTTCGATATTCCTGTACCGCAGCAAAGGAGCTTCCATTACAGTAGCCAACGAAACGATTTTACTCGAAAACGGGTTAAGATACAGAGATGGACTAAAAATGTTTTTTTTTGTATAAAAATGAACCCAGTTTCATAATTTAATATGAGTTATTAAAAAACATCCAAACAAAAAATATAGGGCATAATTTACTCAGCACCCACCCTGTATGTGACGTCACTGACAAAACTTTTGAAAATTGCCCCATTCGGGGGGCTTTGGCCTTTTTAGGAAGCATTTTTTGAGGCATGTTTATATGAAATTTTGGTCTTATTTTGCGAGAATACACCCTAGATATATTGCCCACTAATTTCGGGGTACCCTATATATGTACACACTTAATACAAATGTCTTCCTATCGTGACAAAAAATAAGTTTAAAAAATGAAAAAAAAAAGAATTAAGAAAGAATTGTTTTATGAACTGCGAAAATCACGTTTTCTTAGACCCCCGGCCCCATCCCCTCTTGTCACATCTTGTCACACTAAGCGATATCCCCTCCCTCTGTTATGCGAACGTATTTTATAAACAGCCCCTAACAAGATTTTTAATAATAAATTTCGGGCATAAATAAGGGCAGTATAGATTTTCTTAACTCCTCCACCCCTCGGGAACCTTACGTAATTAATGAATGTCGCCTTACCCCCGTCCTTAAAGCTGTTCCAAATATTTTATACTTAAGTACCAACCGCGAAAATCGTAAATTTGTGAGTCTTGCTTTTACCCACCAAAAATTGTTGGACACGCCCTTGTACATGCTTACCTAATTTAATAGTGTTCCTACGAAACTAAAATTCTCTATTAAAATGCGGGTGTGGTGCATGCTAATAACAACAGTGACTTAGGAAAAATACATATAAATCGCTTCGAATAGTAAATACTGTGCCAATCTGACCTTTAATGATTCTTGAACACGAAATATTTTATCAATAGCTTTGCATGTTTTTAATTCCAACAAAACCGAGACACGATTTCCAATTGGGGTCAAAGAAACGAATCAAAAAACTAAAATGTAAACAAATTTAATACCTCGTTGCTGTTGAAAAAAATTGGTCAACCATAAAATTGAGTTTTTCTAGCAATCAATTATTTTCATCGCATTATTGCTATAGGTACACGGCCTAATGCGGCTTACTGTTAATAACCGTTTTGTGGTTTTCCGTTTCCATATCATTCCTTTATCGATGGTCAACCTCTTAACGACGTGGTATTATTATCTTCACCGTACTACAATCACAAATAGATTATAGTGTCATGGGAGGATGGTACATTTTAAACACCAAGTTGTCAAATTTATAAAAGACTTTGTGATTTGAAAATTGTACACTGCATAAAATGAAATTGGAATAATTCCTAAATGCGTGCAATGCAATAACCATTGCGTCAGCTAGTCAGGAAGCCGTTATGCGCTCGCATTTAAGCAATAATTTATTGCATTGCATTAAATATAAAATAAACTCAAAATTTTTTTAAATACGAATGTATTTAAAAAAGATTATTATTTTTTTTTATCTTTAAAATACTATTATACAGAAATTTAATATATGTACAGGGTCTTTGATTATATTTACGTGGCTTCTGGGGCCTTTATTTTTAAAGATAGAAAAAAAATGTTTTATATAAAAATTGTAGGATTTTTTCCATATTATCTTTTAAAATTATCAGTAAAAAAATATCGCAATAAAAAAATGGATAAAATAAATGAAACACCCTGTATATTATGCGCTACAACAAAATATCTTTTTTTTCTGATTTCAAATATATATACATTGATGATATTTCGATGAACCATTTTTGAGATATTTTAGGTTAAAATAATAATAAATTACAAAAAAGTTTCATATTATTATCAAGAAAGCCATGGAAACAATAGAATTGTTATGTTGCTGAATTTGGTGAGTGTTTTCTCTGGACCCATAATGTTTATTTTTGTAATTAAACATTCCTGCTAAAGTGAAAGAAGACTTGTCGGTGAATAGAATTTTATTTAAAAACTTTGGATCCTGCTGCATAAACCTAGCCATTTCCAATGCATACCTAGGTCGGTCCTGCATGTTTTGTTCAGGAAGATTCTGAACGGACATAAATTTATAAGGATAAAATTTGTAAAATTTTAAGGTTAAATAAATTTTATAATCTGTTTTATTAAGTTCAGATGCCGCATTCGAGATTGATTTTCAGGATTTTCTAAAATTATTAAAAGTATTTAGTGCAAGTACAATAGAAAAAGTATAATAATTATCCTGAAAAAACGAGGATATCCAAAACCTTGTTTTCATATCGTGCTGCAGTCCTTTTCTTCATTTAAAAGCTTTTTTGTTCAATAAACTTCCTTACTATGTATTTAATATTATCTATAGATGGTACCCGTTGTTAAGGGTATAATAAGTAATAATCCTTTTGCACTGCCGTCACATTATTATTGTTACCATAAAAAAGACGCATAATAGAGATTTTTTGTTCTTCTCAATAGCCCATCGACAAACAAGCAATACAAACTACTTTTAATAGTTAAAATAATAAATTTTAACTTTTTACAATATCAATACGTCAAATTTATTAAAACAATTTTATTATTTCCATAGCTTTCTAGATACTAATATGATTTTTTTTTTCAATTTATTTATATTTTAGGCTTAAATATCTCAAAAATTGTTCATCCAAATATTATCAATGTATTATATTTGAAATCAGAAAAAAAAGATATTTTATTGTAGCGCATTATATACAGAGTGTTCCATTTAAAAAAGTTGAAGTTGCCTATATTTTTCCATTTTTTTATTGCGATATTTTTTTACTGATAATTTTAAAAGATAATATGGAAAAAAACCTACAACTTATTTATAAAACATTTTTTCTATCTTTAAAAATAAAGGCTCTAGAAGCCACGTAAATATAATGAAAGACCCTGTACTTGTAATTGTAAGTAATTTTAACTAACCAGAACTAACCGAAATAAACCAGAACTAACCTTGTAACTTAACTAGTAAATTTTAATAATAATGAAGATTTATTAAAATATATTTATTAAAGTGTGTATGTGTGGCCAAAGACACACTTTAATAAATATATATTTTTTTAATTTTTAAAAAATTTTCAACTACACCAAGAAAACTTAAAAAAAGTTAAAAAAATAATTTAAAACTATAATAAGATTAACTAATAACTAACTTATTAATTTTCAACAAATTATTTATTATAAAAATAATATATTTTTTTTCAGAATCTTTTTTTTTTTAATTTTTAATTCTGCGGCGGCGCGGACCGCTTACGAACCCGTCGCGTCGTGGCCATCTCGGCGACTTCAATGACCCTTTTTGCGCAACAACACCACTAACTTTAATTTATTAATTGATATTTAATTAGTTTGTTATACATTTATTACAAATATAGAAATATTGTAAAAGTTGTATATACAATAATGCATATTTAAATATTTTCATGCAAAATAAGAAAATTCTGGTTCTAAAAGTTGATAAGCCAGTATTGACTAAGCACAAAAGCTGGATTTAGTGCTTGACCCAGAGCCAGCGCTGATATCGGTTGTACGTATAGTACAGTAAATGCATTTTTTTGGCCTGCATGGACTTACCTGAAATTTTCACAGAAGGTAGGGAATACCTTCATCTTCAAAGTTTATATCATGCCGAAGGGCGCTTTTATCCTGGGGCTGGTTGCCACCCAATCTTGGGGGTGGAAATTTTTTATGATATTTTAACTACATAAATTGATAAAGAAATAATTTTAAGTAAAAAATGTTTTATACATTTTGTAACGGTTTAATTTTGTCGATGCTATGTTATGGTGAATGCGCGGGAAAAATGGGAGAATTGCCTACAGCATTAAATTATTTTTTTTAAATATTTTTAATATACCGATTTTTATTTTCAACTGCTGCCTGGGCCATTTTGCATGGTGGCCGCTGGTGAAACAACATTGGTTTAATATTTTTACTGCGAATATCGTGGTCAACGGTATGGGATTTTTAATTTAAACCATCCATAATTTTTGCAAAGGCTCCAGTTTTGTTGTGTGAATATTTTTAATAATTAATGGTGAAATTTGCAAAGATGGTCCCTGAAAATCAGGATTATTAGATTTTATTCAAGCCGCCCACTTCGAGGCCACATGTTAACCTAAGTAAGTTTTATTAATTTGTTTTTTTTTTATCTGTTAAGTACTCATATTGATTGGTTTTTACTTATATTACTTTTTGATTACTCTAATATTCCTACGTTTTATTGCATAATTTTTGAATGTTGGGAAAGTATTCTGAAATAAGGGCTATTATTCTCAATACAGTTTGTTTTTTTTCTCAGACGAGGCAACTTATAACACTTTATTTTAGTTATTTTTAAAATCTTACAGGCACTGGCTTTAGTTTTACATTGTGAAAATATAAATTTAATGTTATAAATATCTTTTTTTGGGGAATTTCTTAATCAGTTTTTGGATTAATTGACAGTTGATAATTAGTTTTTATCTTGATTGTCTGTTTTAAAGCCTACAATTTTTTTTTTAATTTTAAGATGTATCATTATTGTTCCGTACTTTCTTTGCTAAGTAAGCTTTAGTTAAGAATACATAAAGATAACTTTAAAACTGTTGAAATTGTGTTAATTTATTTCCAAGTAAAATGACATAAGCTAAAAAAAAATATATAAAAATTTGTTTTTTTTTTAACTTAAAAACAAAATAATTTAAAAATTCTAATATACTATTACAGGGGTCAAATATTCTTTATTTAGTGTAAAAGAAATACTTGATGAGTATTTATTTATTACTTACGTAATAATACCTAAAATAATTCAGATTGGTTTTGTTGGCTAATTTCTTAAAACAATGTTTTTTTAATTATGTCCCTTTTCAGCCGATTGTGTCGATATACAGTAAAGCGCAGAGCACTGCGAACATAGGAAGATCCTGGACGATTTTGAATGTACCTAAAATCGCCGCACGTATTGCTTATCGATCAATAATTTTCCAGCAAACAATAACTTATAAGACGCGCGTCGGCCGGCCAAGCGATCAATTCAATACGTTTATTTTTGAAATATTTCTTTACTATCGAACGCTCGACAGCTATATTTGTACTGTGTCGATTATTTGCGACCAATAATGGATGTTCTCGAACTGGAAGAGAAAATTATAATTATTAAATGGTATCACCATGGAAATCCTGATAGGGGAATAAGGGAATTATTTATTAATTTATTTCCAACCAGGCTTACCCCACGATTTCCACTATTCACCGAGTCATTAAAAACTTTCTGACATTTGGTTGTTTAACTCCAAGAAAACATAAACATGATAGTGCACCAGAAAATAACAACGAAAGGGAAATGAAGAAAATTATGGTAGTGGCAAGTGTTATTGAAAATCCTACAATTTTATTAATACAATTGCACAACAGATTCATTTGAGCAAAAGATCAGTGGGAAGAGTGCTGAAAAAAAATGGATACCGATCCTACAAAGTAAGAAAAACCCATGAAATTTTCCCTGATGATCATTTTGGACGAATGCAATTTTGTGAAACTGTAATGGAAATGGAAAATAACAATAAAAATTTCATAAGAAACATTGTTCTTCATGGTCTCACCCAACGATTTTTGTCTCTGGGGTCACGTAAAATCACAAATTTATGGTTTCAAGGAGAATCGGGCTAATAATCTACAAGAATTGCAATTACAAATTGAGAATTCTTTTAGGATTATTGCCCTTAATATTCTAGCAAATGTCAGAAGGCGTTTTTATGACAATCTTCGTTATTGTTTGGCCCAGGAAGGTGGTTTATTTGAGCATCTTCAATAACTTGAGAGTTTCTCTTTTTTTATTCTATGAATGCACATTAATTTATTTTTATAAAAACATCTTCTGCATTCCATTATTTATTTGAGAAAATTCTTTTATTTTATTAGGAAAAACTGTTTGGTTCTTAAAACCGTAGCAAACGTTGTGGTCTCGTAAGCAAATAATTTTAAATTTATGGCTGATAAGAAATCCGATCGAAGACGGTTGACGCTAGCTAGCTCCTGCTACTTGCCTATAAACACTGCATATTCTTACTGACTATAAAAACGTACTATACAACTAAACTGGGCAGATAACTCTTTCGAATTTATCACCGCATTCCCCACCAGTCCCAACCAAAAATGAGCCACGTGAGGAAACGAGACAGAAATTGAAATGCAAGTCACAAAATTATTATTGGTATTTTAGAATTGGGTACGTCCAAATCGTCCAGGAGCCTCCTATGTTCGCAGTACGGTGCGCTTGACTGTATAAAGCTACTACGTTACTTTATACTAAATTCTTTTTGTACCATTTTTTTTTTATATTTGATTAGCCATGTATAAATTTCAAACTTTGGTTGTTTTTCTTAAACTGTGCTGTGCTTAGCAAGGAATGTTGGTTTATTCATTGTAAATTCTAATGTTAATTTTTTGTAAATTTTTAATGCTTTAAGGTTTAATTAATATTGATTATTATGCTCTTTTAATAAGTGTAGGGATTTTTTGTGTATATCGATTATCGATATGAGTGATATTGATTTATTAATTCTAGTAACTTGAAGTTTTTTTTGGTTATTCGTGTTATTCTTGTTGACAAATGTAAATTCTTTTTTTGTAAGTTTCATTAATAAAATTAAGAGGCAGGCATGCGCATTAAGAAAATTCCTTTTCAATTTTATATAATCATAAATCAAGATCGGTATTAATCAAGAGAGTTTTTTTTGGTAGTTTTTGGTTTTATTAAACATCAGTGATATATGATTTGATTTTATACCTAAGAATGCGCAGAAACAGCTATGCCATTAGTAACCAATAATATTTTATTTTTAATGTTTTAAATTAATTTGTGGAAACAATTTTATTTATTTTTGGTATGTTCTGTCAACAACGATAACACGAATGGCCTGTTTTTTTGAATAGTTATATTTAATTGATTGATTTAGTTGATTCTGTATTTTGAGGACTTGTATTATTGAATAGTTCTCCTTGGGCCTTCGGCCACTTCTTTTATTTGATACTATTGTTTTTTTTTGATCTGTAAATTTATTTAAGGCCCTCAGCCAATTCTTTCGTTAATTTTTTTTTGTGCGTAAATTTATTTATGGCCCTCAGCCGGTTTCTTTGTTTGTTTGTTGGTTTGCTTTGAGATTTAATAATGTACTTAAGGCCTTCAGCCAATTCTTCTGTTAGTTTTTTTTTAATTTGGAAATTTATTTAAGGCCTTCAGCCATTTGCTTTGATTTGTATTAAACTTTAATTTTTTTATGGTTCAAATTTTAATGCCTACCGATGTTTGTAGGGCCTCAAAATTCAAGTATAACTTAAAATTCGAGTATAACCCAAAACACAAAATTCAAGTATAACTTAAAATTCGAGTATAACTCAAAACACAAGTTTTACTCCAAATTCACATATAACCCCAAACTCAAGTTTGACTTCAAATTTACCTCAAATTTTACTCCGGGGTTGAGTCCAGACTCTGCAGACCACCCTTACATGCCGTCAGGAAACAGGCAACCTTTTATTAATTTTTATTTAACAATTACTAACCCTTTTTTTATGTAACTTGAAAACTTAAACTTTTTTTTAATTTATGAAATTTAAATTGTCAAAAAATTATTTCTAAATAAATGTAATTTGTTTTTAATCTTTTTGAGTTTTATTTAGCTCACCTGATACCAGAATAATTTGTATTATTATATTATTATTATTTATTTTTTTTTCTTCTCTTTAATGAGTATTGACCAAGTCAGTTTTTTTTCAATGCTTATATGCTAACTTTTTTTGTTTTGTCGTGCACTGGTGTGTGATCGCCCAAGCAAGCTCCTATAACATCTAGGGGACTTCCAGTTTTTAGTCCGTAAGAAAACTGGTGGCGCCATAACGAACTCACTATTCCTCACCCTGAGCTGCGGGTAGATTTGCACGCACACCTACAGCTTGCTTTGGCGTGAAGCTAACCGGTGCACAGGATAAATTTTGTATTAATTTTCTTACTTTTCCTTTTTGAGCAATTGGTGTGACTCATCATAGTCACACCAGTTTTTATATAAACACTGCTTTTAAAAAAAAAGTGCGTGGCAATTTTTTCGTAAAACTAATATTTTTCGAGTTATTTTCGATTGAAAGTAATCGTTTTTCGACGAAAAATTCGACGTTTTTAATGCATAATAACTCTAAAAACACGCATTTTATCAAAGAAACTGTAGAAAGCAAAATTGTAGCTTATAAAATAACCGAAGAAAGTATTTTTTTTATAATTTCTCTACAACCAATACAGACCGAGCAACGGCTTGTTAATGGTTAGTAGGTAAATTTGAAAGATTCAAAGTCAAATAGCGGGAATACTTTGCATTTTTCGAGGGAAACATAAAATATCTTTTTTAAAGTATCCTATTAGACCTTTCTTAAAAAAGAAAAAAAGTGTCTAGCATGAAAATTGAGCAAGTTATGATAAAAATAAGGTAGGTCCCTTCTTTTTTCTACGAAATCAGTAAAAACAATCCTCTAATTAGCCTTCTAATTAAAATTGATTTTTACCCTTCAGCGATTCTTTTTATCTATGTATTATTAATCCATTCTAGAAATTTGACCAATTTGAAATGCTTAATTTAAGAAAAATTGGAGCAATTTCGTAAAAAAAGTCCTTTTCTTTAAAATAACTCCAAAAATACTGGAGATTCGAAAAAATGCTAAAGTACCGAATTGTAGCTTCTATGATTACAAAGATTTTCCTATGTTTAAATTTTCTGTACAATAAATATTTGGCGAGATATGGCTGTTTAAAGAGAGATTTAAAGCCTTGTAGCTCTTGAAAAACCCAATACAATCATTTTTAAAAATACTTTCTATTATTTAAAATAAAGGAACTATGTTTAAAAAACCAATCAATTGTTTTTTCGAAAAATTTGAATAGCCCACTTCGGAGCATATTAATCTACATAACCGGAATACATACTTCGCAGTCCTTGTTTGTATAAATTTTATTTTTGTCTATGTATGTAAATATGCAGTGTATTTTTTTGTAAATTCATTTTTGTATGTAATTATAATTTTTTTTCTATTTATATCTATTAAATTAATTTATAAGAAATGCAATGTTGTAAGGGGTAGTTTTTAAGGATTGAAAATTTGCAAAATAATGAAATTGGTAGTATATCAGGAAGTAATATTTTTAATTAATAAATCTGTCAAGCTATTAATTTTTCTTTTGCGGAAAATCCTTTTTTTTAATTAAGATATAATAGGGGTTCATTTAAGAGGGTTAAAAAGTTGCAAAATGAAATTAGTACGTATTTTAGGCAACATCATTTTAAAATTAAATCACTATGATAATAAATCATTTCTTTAGGGTAAATATATATTTTTTTACTTTAAGCTTTATCAAGGGTTGATTTTTTAGGGGGAAAATATTCTGAAGTTGTATTCCAAAGCACAAAATAATCATTATTTAACTAATCAAACCAAATTTTACCCATTTTAAGGTTTAAAACGTTATTTTATAAGTTTTGACAATTAGGGGTAGTTTTCACCTTTAAACAACAAACAGCGGCTATCGGCATGATATAGAATTTGAAGTAAAGGGTAAGATGAGCCTAATTCCAAATTTTTATTCAAATCGATGCAGGACAAAAAAAAATGCGAGTTTTTGCCATTTTTTAAGCTTCATTTCCGGGACTATATGTATCATCAAACCATTGTAATTTCTCAAAACCATTTTTTTTTGTAAATCTCATGAGTGGTGGAAATTAAAGGGTTAAATTATTGTAGTTCAATATTTATTATACCATAAACTATTAAAATATTTTTTTCTAAAATATAAGCGTCATTAAATATGTTTAAGATTTTTTTTGGAATTTCGTTATTGGATGATTTTTAAGACTTCAAACGTTACAAATATAATGTAGATTATAATTCACGACATAAACATATATTCATTCTACATATTTAGCTATAATTTTAATTTACATAATGTCTATTTCTGTTTTTTAAAGTTTTTAGCATAAGGGGTGGTTTTTACCCCCTAAAAATAAAAAGCAGACTTCAAGCATATTTAAACTTTAATCTAAAGGGGGAAAGCAACTTAATTTTAAATTTTTATAAAAATTAACACTGTACAAAAAAATCCGGAGGTCAAACACCTTTTTTCTACCCACACACTGTACTAGTAGCTATATCAATTAAATGCAGTGCAAAGCTGATAGATTGCTACGCGCGTATAATACACATTTTCATTGATATAACTCTAAATTCAGCTTAATGCAATCATTCTCAGAGACCAAAGGTTGTTTTAAATAATCGAAAAAAAATAGGATACGGGGTCATTCAAAGAGGACATATTTGTGGCTTTCTTTATAAAATAAAGTGTAAATTAGTAACCTTGTGTATTTTTTTCCGTAGAATCCTAATAAAACTAGAAAATGATTAAAATTTAAACAGAATTACGACATAAAATTAATATTTTCCTAACGGTGTGTCTGATTTATTGGTTCGTTTTTCAAAGCGTTTTATTTTTTTTTCGATTCGTTTCAATACAAAAGATTTTGTATCAATTTTTAGTAATAACAGAATTAATCCATAAAAAAATGCTATTTAAATTAGAAAATAGATTTTTTTTTTTTGGTATGTTGGCCTTACAAACTGGTGTATTGGCCACGAAAGTATATAGTGCATAATTAAATGTAGAAAATAGAAAAAAGTAACAATTTAATATTATTTAAATTTTAGCGTTTAATACATGGTGATAAGAGTAAAATATAAAATTAAAAATAAATACAAAATTATTTTTATTAAAACGTATCGAAAAAAATATAAGTAAATAAGACTCTTTCCAAAACTAATCAGTAAATGAAGTGTCCCTTTAAGAAAATGTTAAGTATATGTCGTATATGTTTTGATTAAATTATTTTTTTTATTATATTCATTAAGATTCTATCAGAAAATACACAAGATGGATATTTAATTTTTTTATATACCAGGAACGCTACAGATATGCCCCTTTGACCACAGTCCTTGTTGGCTAACTCTGTACTGTATTTTTTGCTCAAATTTCAAAAATTATTTTTTGTTTTTTTTTAAACCATCAGTAAAAACTTCTTTAATAACTTTATTCTTAATGATAGACCGAATAGATCAAAGTACTGCTGGAAGCACTTTTGTACATACATACATATCTAAAATGCCAAAACACAAAAATTTGATATTCTGAAAGTCCATAGTTTAATACTTTAATATATTATAATGGTAAAACTAAAGCGTACATTAACGAGTGATGATCGCCTTGTAAAATTTAGCAATGGACTTAGCAATTGTTAAAAGTTAACAACGGTTTAGAATGTTTAACAAAACGTCATTGTTAGTGTTATTCAATGATTTTAGTAGGCAACCTGTCAAAATCTGACATTTTGTTAAACATTCTAAACCGTTGTTAACTTTTAACAATTGCTAAGTCCATTGCTAAATTTAACGACGCGATCATCACTTGGCCGTGTAACATTTACTTTAATTAATTCTGTAGTCACTAAAAATAAATTAATTTTTATCGAAAAAAATTAGACACTTTCAAAAACCAAGCAATAAATAAGGTGTCCCGTTAATTTAATGTATCTCTTTTGTTTTAAATCCCATCATTTCCTTCGGTATTTTCAGTTTCTATGGAAAATGAAAGTGTAAAAAAGAAAAAATTTACAAGATTTTACAATTTTTAAATACCACAGATTACACCCTGTTTCGTTCTCGTTGGGTGACCTTATACCTTATTTTGACTTTTCTTTATGACCATAATCTGTACAAAAAAATAATGAAAATGACAGGTTTATTTAAGGCGAAGTATGTAAACTAAGAATTTAATCTTTTATGACATGTAAACTGACGACCCTTTTAAACAGGGATTAATAATTCGACAGGTAAACTGAGGACCAAATTAAAGAAGGTAAAGCTCTTAGTTCTGGCCGGTCATGGTTAGTTCTGGTTAGTTAAAAAGACTTTCCATTTTCCCCAATTATATTTCAGACCTGATAAATTACTAAAGTAGGAACAGTTAACATGTCCGTTTAGGCCGCCATTCTGCCATGGCATCTGAATTTTGGTTCTCAGGGTATCGGTGCTTTGGAAAACGGTTTGTCCTCAGTTTACCTATACTTGTTCAGGTATCAAATATTAAATCTGATCCTCAGTTTACATGCACAAATTAAAGGTTTGTTTTTTAAATAACGAAAGATAGATTAAATTATTCATTTTTAAGTGTTTTTCAATTAGGTAGTTACACAATATCGTACCGTAAATAAATGCAAGAATACAATTTTCACATCATTATTTCTTCAGTATGCAAATTCTAACATGTGTTTTTGTATTCTATTTTGTAAAAATTCTTAAGGTTGCACAAGATAAGAATAATAGCAGACATAGGAACGGAGAAATAATAAGGTATTGTTAGAGATAATCCTGACAAAATACATAACTAAAATGGAGGAATATAATTTTACAAGGTCTCAGACAGTGAATTTTTGTTTGAAATCGCCTTGTTGTTGATGTAGTTTTGGTATCTTGATATTTATTTCAGGAACTTATACAGGGAGTGTAACAAAGATGGCTTATTAGTCGTTTATGGAGGGGTAGTACATAATTAAAAATTGTATAAAAAGGGTAGCTACTTGAAGAACTATTCTATAAGATAAGCTAAATGCATTAGTTCGCATATTTAAAATGAATTAATTCGCTCCAGTTTAGTAACTGGAGGAGAGAACATGTCGCTAGCAAACCAAAAAGAATTGCCCTCCTGCACATAACTTTTATTACCTAAAAATAACCCCTATACATAAATAACAGTTTTGCTAAATATTTTTTGAAATACAAAACTTAACAGAGCTATAAGCATTTCAAATTAAAATATAAAACTCTCGCGCCAAAAGAACATCTGAGTACTTAAATATCGTGTAACTTCACAGTACATAATATGTGCAAGGGGCCTATTTTACCTTGCTACCTATTATTTAGGAAATCTACTAAATGTTTAAAATTAAAATCTACTTAAAATATATTAATGTCATTGTATATTATTTGAGAGGGTTTTTTTAATACACGAACTTACTTTAAAAAAATAATATAGATTTTTCTTTTTTTTACTCCATAATAATATTTAGGTTAGTTTTACGTATTTTTACTACTTTTATTTTAGTGTGGTTCATTTTTTATTTTCTTTTCCGTTTTAACAAAATCTAACTTTACTTACGGGGTGTCAGAGTGTATAAATAGAGGTGGGACACCCTGCATAGATGATACTCTATCATCAAAATAAAATGTACTTTTAATTCTCATTCTCATCAGTGTCATATCTAATATGTTTATATATTTTGTTATATATTCATTTTACCATCTGTAAATCTGGATTAAATTTGGCCAAAATCTCAATTTCCTTCATAGCATATTGGTAAATAAAATTGAAGATACATTTTCATTCAAAAATTAGGATAGTCAGTTTTAACGCAATTAAAAACACAACCTTTTTTATGCAAAATTGGAGATCCTTTTGACATTTCAATTTTCCATTATTCACCGTATTCCAGAACTCTTTAAAACACACTAATTACAAAGGTTCATGAAGCAAACAAGTTTGCTACCCTACCGTCTAGTATCATATCCCTAAATTTATTTTTAGATCATACCAAAAAGTTAAAAATTCAATCATTTACCAAAATAACCGGTTAAATCCACCAAAAAATTTAAAATATAATAAGAGAAATAAGAAAAATTGCGTTTCCTTACCCATGTGCCAGCAAAAAGGACGCTGTACAGTGTCAACTCGCTGACAGATATCAGAAAAAAGATGGCAGCCATCAGTTGGAAGGCCCCACAAACTACATAGATCGTGCTCCATAGTATCTGCAGTGCTGTCCACAGTGTTTTACATCCTAAGACCATACCGCCCTGAAACAGTAAAAAAAACATATAAAAAATGGTTTCAAATTATATACAGGGTCATACAAATTAGGTTCAGCCAATATTAACTCTCTTATTACTAAAGAAAACACCTTGTGTTTTATATATATATATATATATATATATATATATATATATATATATATATATATATATATATATATATATATATATATATATATATATATATATATATATATATATATATATATATATATATATATATATATATATATATATATATTTCAAATATTTTCCAAATTTAAATTACCGACCTACCTCTTACCGTTTTGGAGATCCCATGCTGTTCCTTCTTATCTTGGACACACTGTATATATTTATTTATTTATATTTATAAAAGATTTTTACCATGGGGTTTTTTATCAGTTGTTTATTTAGGTTTAAAGAGTACAAAAAAAAAGTAAAAAAAAAAGTCAAAATTCAAAAAAGTACAGGCCCGCAAAGTGGAGACTTAAAAAAAGCAGCTCCCTGGTTGACACAATTTTACTTTCCTTGATAATCTAAAAAAAATCTTGGCTGTTTTTTAAAGAGTAGTGTTTTTAAAAACACCTAAAATTTGGCCCTCTAGACTAGAATACTTCCCTAATTTTTATTGTATTTACTGCTTATAGCTGTAGCCCACTTTTAAATTTAAAATATATTTCATTATGCTCAAAAACCCTTGTTTAAGTAAAAAATTTAAGCCATACCTATTTAGAATCGAAAAATTATGGATAAAGGAAAAATAAACTGACTATTTTCTTCAGTTTAATTATGCATATTAAAAAACAATTGACGTAAAAGCGCTATTTATTCTAGGATCGGTCTGTCGGCTATTTTAGAAAACTTATTAGCGTTTTTCTCTAAAACTGATAGACAGGTTATTATGTAACCACTGACTATTTCATTAACACGGGCTTTCCTACGTCTTGTCGGATAATGAAACACCCAGTTTATCCTCTATACTCTATATTCCTACCTAGTATAAATTACATTTATGTAATTTTTTTATGATATTGATTAACAGTTAATTCGCAACAGCACCAATTACTACTTAATAAACCAGGTAATTAAACTAGGCGAGTGTGTATAACTAGAACAGTTTTCTTATTTACCTAGCATTGAATCTATTAATAATAAAATGTCGGTGGTATTGACACTATCAACAAACAAAACCTTGAGCAATCAACTTATAACTGTATTAGATGAGAGTTGTAATATTTAGAGGTAGGTACTGTAGCAAATTCCGTTTGTTTGATTTAAATAAATTCCGACTTTGAAATCTAATTAATTTTATGATGGCGACTGTTGACATAATAAATACTAAACTTTTTAAAGGTATGTGTTTCTGTATATAAAATAGTAATAAATATATTTTTAGAGGCATGGGGACACAGAATTTATGGTCAATAAAAATTTGATTTTCGATTTGGCCTTCAAAAAGTAAACACTTGCTTTGGAAGCTACAATAGACGAACCAACCAACCCTTATGAAAAATGTATATATATATATTATATATATATATATATATATATATATATATATATATATATATATATATATATATCAGCGACAAACACTGAAATCCATAATTTCCTGAAATTAGTAGTTAGTACATGTATTGCGACAAATAGCGTAATAGTTTAATTATTTCAGTGTGTGTTATTTGGTAATTGTCTCGAAAGTTGAGCAAAGCCGATTTTGGAACAATTTTTGAGGGGCTAATTACGAATCTAAAAGAATTTTTAGTTGAAAACGTTTCGTTTTCGAGATATTCAAAATTAAACTATTCCTTCTTATTTTTGACACAATTCTTGATTTTACCCTTTTAAAATTGGTTTTTATATCTTTATTCCATTTAATTGCAAACATTCACTTATACGAGGGATTTTTTAGCAAATATGGCCGCGGCGTTTGCAGGTAAAACTTCGCAATTTAATGGACTTTTTTTAATATATAGGGTGTTCCAAAAGTAATGGGACACAGAGCAACAGACAGCAGATACCTTAGGTCGAAATAATGCAATTAACGCAACAAGTTATCACAAAATTGATAATAACTGAGATACATAGTGTCAAACTTTTAATTTTGTTTTTGTTTTTTCGTAACAATTTTTTTACTAAAGGGCATAGCGGTACAAAATTGTGGGTTTTTTGAGGCGAGCAATTCAAATTCGTCCATACTTTTGATGTTGCTAGTAGAGGGCGCCAGCTACGGCCTACCCCACTTGTTTTAAATGGCATACTTAGCAAAGCTTAATATATGGACCTGTTTATTAAAAAAAAAATTACTATAATTTCCGCTGCGTCAAAAATGTATACTTCATTTAGATCTCTAGAAGCAACTGTTTTCGAGATAAACGCACTTTAAAGGACTCCGCAATTTTCTTATGAAAATGGGTTTAACCATTTGTTTTCAAACTTTGCAAAGCAATAGTGTTCAATACGCTGATCAAAGTCTTCACGAGCACAAAACCTAAAAACCCCTCTAACCCCTCCAAAGTAGCCTTAAAAGTCACTGAAGATTTGGATTGCGAGGTCTTTAAAGTGCGTTTATCTCGAAAACAGTTGCCCCCAGAGACCTAAATGAGGTATACATTTTTGATGCAGAGGAAATTGTAGTAACTTCTTTTTTAATAAACAGGTCAATATAGTAAGCTTAAAAAAGTTATGCCATCTAAAATAAGTGCGGTAGGCCGTAGCTGGCGCCCTCTACTAACAACATCAAAAGCATTGTCAAATTTAAATTTCTCGTCTCAAAGAACCCCAGAATCCCCAATTTTGTACCGCTATGCCATTTAGTTAAAAAATAATTACGAAAAAACGAAATGAAAATTAAAAGTTTAACACCCTGTATCTTAGTTATTATCAACTTTGAGATAAGACAAGTTTACGTTAATTGCATTATTTCGACCTAAGAAATATGCTGATGTTCTGTGTCCCTTTACTTTTGGGACACCCTGTACAATGTGTCTTTATTATTACTAATATTATTAATATTAAGTATAATTGTTATTATTTATTAATAATATATTATATTATTACCATATAAAATAAAATTAAATTTAAACGAAAGTATAGTATAAAAATTATTTAAAAATAATTATAATTTTAATTTACTTCCACACTACAAGTTAGTCTTCGTGGGTAAGTTTATTTGAATGTTTTAATTATTATGTAACATATACTCTTAAACATTAAAAAATAAAATTTATTGTTATTGTAATTTAATTCCTCCTCAGATATTTCAAGATTGCTTGCATTTTTGCAATTTACTCCTGCCATTCTTATAACATCAAACTTTCTGCATCTACAGTTTGCTTAACACCCTTTTGAACATTTGCAAGCTATGTAAGAGACGCTTTTAAAAAACGAACCAATAAATATAGTCCTGCAATTATTAATTTTATGTTCTTTTTTTTAATTCAAATTATTTTCCTAATTACTTCAGATACTATGGGAAATAATAAACGATTGCTCTTTCACTTTTTTCAATAGGACGAAAGTCATGAATATGGCCTTGTTTAATCTTCGTAGGATGTTGGATGGCCCTGTATCCCTGTACCAAACACTTTTTTCCTCTGAGGATGTTTGCAATTTACGGGGGTATCCTAACTTAAACTCTGCATCTAATAGATTGTATTATAAAAGGGCGTAACTTCAGTTCTTTTAATCAATACCGTTTCAATTACAGTTTTTCAATGAAAAATTTTGCTCTATTTTTATATTGCGTAAATTAATTTTTTGTTCTTTTGCTCAACTTTAGCATTTCCAATAAAGTAATCAATCGTTTCGCCAAAATAAAAAAATTAAAACTATTATACGGTCTGCCTTAACCAAGAATGATTGATTGAGCCAATTGAGCCAACCAGACCGGAAGTTGTAACTTTTTAGAGATTCTTAATAAGTTTGCTCGTGTAAAGCTTTTATATCTCGTCTAAAATAACATACAAAACTTCTCTATTAAAAATGATTTGTTTGTTTTTTTGAGCTCTTGTCTCTTTATGTTTGTAAAATGTTTAAGATTATTGATCATCATAAGTTCGATTTTTACTATTTGGAGTGTACCGGTTAAAATAAATATCAGAATAAAAGGTACGTTTGTCTGCAAAATGTAATGGAGTATTCGTGTTAAAGAGAACGTTGTTGATGTGATGAAAAATAGAGTTGGGACAAGTACTGAGCTGTGAGGCACCCCAGCATTAATTGGTGAAAGCTAGAAAAGTGAAAATTCACAATAACTGATATATATATATATATATATATATATATATATATATATATATATATATATATATATATATATATATATATATATATATATATATATATATTATATATATATATATATGTCGATTTAAAGGAAAATTGAATAGTCAAGATCAAAATTTAGGTGGAATACCTCAAAAAGAAAGTACTTTTAACAACGCATCAAACCATATTATATTTAAAGCCTTGGCAAAAGAATAGACAATTTAATTAATATTTATTAAATTGCCGATTTTTTGCCTGAGTATTATAAATAATGACCAATTAATCACTTGGTCCATAACGTATATCAAGAGCAATGGTCTGGTATTTGCCATGAAACTCAAAGTACTCGTTCCAGTTATATGGAACAAACGAATGCAGCTCTGCTGTGGCTCTTTTATGACAGAATCCTTACTGTCTGTCAAGTAAAATTTGATGTTTTACAAATACTGTAAAATTTGGGAAATAATTATTTTTTTCATTAAATTCGATTAACCATAACTAACTAAGGGGACAGATATATGTATATAATTTAAAAGGAAGAGTTTAAAATCCTTTCTTGGGAATAGGCTGAAACTTGCGGCTTTTCAGCTCCATAGTAAAATGTCGCGTAACAAGATATTCGAAAAAAATATATATAATTGAAAAGCACATTTTTTTAAACGATTGCTGGTATGCCATTCACTCTTATGGATTTTTTAATATAATAGAAAGAAAGGATCTGGTTAATGCTAATTATGCTTTTAAAAGTTTGCAATCTGACTGAACCTATGTTTCTGAGATCAAAGATGTTTTGGAAATTAAAATGCAGCTAGGATTTTATTTACCAAACAACTATTTATTATTAACTATTATCCCCCAAACCAGGTAATATTAAAATAAGGAATTTTCGTATTTTATTTTCAGTCTAAATATTGGGTTCTGCCTACAGAGCAAGATAGGCTAAGAAAAAAGGCATAAGATCTCCTCCTTACATTTTTTCTATTCATCGAACTCAAAAACACCGTAATAATGAAAAAGGTTAATATAGACAAACCAGTAAAAAGCTTCAATAAAAAAAAGGTCGATATTTTTGAATAGGAACTTGGCCCATATTTTGTAAATTTTTTCATAAGTGCTTTTGGTAGGATTGAATTTATTGTATTTGAAATGTGCATTCTTTATACTACAAATTTAATTAGAATTTTATATTTTTCATCAAACAGTAACAACTTCATATCTTGCATTAATAGTAGGAAAGCCCAAGCGGGGATTTTGCGTGTTACTCGAGCGGGTCAGGGAATCATATGAGAAGAAAGGTTGCACCCTGTAAGGTACCAAATAAGAATCCTTAATATAGTGGGATACATTAAGGGTAGCTCGTCAGATTAGTAAAAAAACCGATCTTTAGAAAAACTCGAGTGCGTCAGATTAAGAACAGGTAAGTTAAGTACATCCAAAAAAACACAGTTCCAACCTCGAAGACAAATCCAGTCATGATGAAGATTAAATGATTTTTCTTTAATAATATTTTTCATCTACTTTTATATTAATGATTAACTTTTCTATATGTGTATGTACATTTGTTTTTATTACATCCAGTAATAAACAAAAGTAAAAAAAAATATTTTATTCAAAAACTGTCGCATTAATTTTTTTTTAATTGTCAGATTACCAATACTTCTTTACATAATTGTCAGATTATCACTTAGGACGACTGAGACATCGAGTTGAACCCACAGTAGAAAAATCTGGTGCGTTTGAGTATTTTTAAGTTAACATTTTTTTAAACATTTTCAAAAATCAGTCATAAGTGTAGGAGGTCACGTCCAAATCGTCAAAAATTTGAATCGAACACTGTTATGAGTTCACTAAACGTTCCCTTTCAATGTCCGACACGCTCGAATAACTTTTTTTTTTGTTTTTTGTCGTTTTTTTCAGCCACCCTCACTATTTAATCGTCAGATTAATATCTATCGGTTATCAGAAATACAAAGCAAGTAAACACTATTAATATCTGACGAGCTCGAGTATTTTCATGGGACTGTTTTTTTTACATTTTTAAAAATTGTTACACGCTCTTTCCCCCACTGAAATTGAAAACTTAACATAAACTTTTTTTTATTTTAGAACCTAATCTTCAAAATCCAATAGGTCCCCATGACGCTCTAGTAACTGCAAATTTAGCATCCCGGGCTTCCCTACCATATTATTTCGGGGTCATCCAATACGCTAAAAAATATCCTCTTAGTTCACGGACTTATTTTACAGATTTCAAATATTATCAAATAAATGATTATTTTACATCGACAACTCATTTAACGCCAGTTTACCATAATGACGTTCCAGTCAATTAATTTTTCAGCTACGGCGGACGCGGATGTGCTCATGATCAATAAACAAGAACACGGAAAAAGAAGATTCATAAACAGATAGAATGAATGCATCTCCGTGAAAGTCAAGTTCAGGGTCGAGGTTGCTTCGTTACGTAAAATTTTAAGACCGCTTGTGTCGGCGGTTCTCCGCATTGAATTGATCTCTTTGTTTCCTGCTTAAGTGGATTATCAAACGAGACAAAAGCGTATCCTTTACTTTTTACTTTGTAAAATTGAGCCGAGTTGCAATGAAATATGCAGTTTTGAGTCGTAAAGAGCAAACAATGGGGCAGTGGCGGTTCTGGGCATTTCAAAAGTTTTATCTAAAAAGTGACCCATGGGACCCACACCAAATACATACCAGATTTTATTGGCTTCAAAGAGAACACCTTGGTTAAAAAAAAAACCATTTTAAAATTTGCGAAACAAAGGCAATTTTTTTGGGGGGGAAAACCGGACTTTTAAATCAATCCTCAATTTGATTTTTTTTTCGTGAATTTGATTAAAGTTTATAGTCAAATTCAAAATTTCGCACAATTATCTATGTTTTTCTAGAAACCATAGCCAGTTAAAATTTTGTCACTTCACGATTTTCTTATGCAAATATTTCAAAAGCCTCCTTTAAGAAAAATGCAGATATTGTTAAATTTGATAAAATTCATTTAAAAAAAATACAAAAAGAGGATTCGGTTTTGAAATTAAGATTTGTCTAAGAAAACGACAAAGTCCAAAATGAAAATTTTCTTTACCCAAGTGTTCTCCATGAGAATAGAACTGTCAATAAATATATATATATATATATATATATATATATATATATATATATATATATATATATATATATATATATATATATATATATATATATATATATATATATCAGGGTGATTCACGTTGAGTGTCCTATTAAAATTTAACCAAAAATATATATTTTGGTATAACAGGTAATTCACGTTTTAAAAATATTTTGGCAAGAGCTTTGCCAGTCTAACAGAAACTAACAACATTTTTAATTTTTAAATGGAACACCCTGTTTTTTATTGCATATTCGGATTCTACACAAAATTCTAAGTAAGTTTTATTAACATCTTTCTATACCTATATCTTACCGTTTTTAAGAAAATAATTAATCACTATTTCTTTTAAGGAAAATCACCATGTTAAAAAGGTTTAATATTTACGTGCCTAACCGAGCTGGATACTAAAAATATTTTTATGGGGTTAGACAATGCATGTATTTAAAAGATCTACATGCTATTATAGCAATATATCCTACAGGGTGTCCCAAAAAATTTGCATTTTTACCGATATTTAATAATGATTCAAACTCATTTTTTTTAAATACAACATACTGTATTTTATCCTGTTTTTAAATTAACCAATAATTTACCTACAAAATGTCCATACATGTTTTTATATCCATCTGCCTTCGTTTTTTAAATATTAAAGTTTTTTAAGATTTAACGAATTTTAATTTTTTCCCTGTGTTTAAATACTATCTACAGTAAACCACCGGCATAATTTACAATTTACCTAGGTAGACCATGGAGGTTTATATTTTAAATTGCTCTGACAACTATTTGACATATAAGGTAAAAATTATTTATTTTGTTTGATTAATAAGGAATAAATGCTTAAAAAAATAAAATTTGCTTATATTTAAAAAACGGTAGCAGATGGGTATAGAAAGACGTATGGACATTTTGTAGGTAAATTCTTGGTCTATTCAAAAATTAGATAAAATACAGTATGTTGTATTTAAAAAAATTGAGTTTTAATCATTATTTAATATCGGTAAAAATGCAAATTTTTTAGGACACCCTGTAGGATATATTGCTATAATAGCATGTAGATCTTTTAAATACATGCATTGTCTAACCCAAAAAAAAAATTCTTGTATTCAGCTCGGTTAGGCACGTAAATATTACCTTTTTAACATCGTGATTTTCCTAAAAAAATAGTGAATAATTGTTTTCTTAAAAACGCTAAGATATAGGTATAGGAAGATGTTAATAAAACTTACTTAGAATTTTGTGTAGAATCCGAATATGCAATAAAAAATAGGTTATATATATATATATATATATATATATATATATATATATATATATATATATATATATATATATATATATATATATATATATATATATATATATATATATATATATATATATATATATATATATATATATATATATATATATATATATATATATATATATATATATATATATATATATATATATATATATATATATATATATATATATATATATATATATATATATATATATATATACAGGGTGCCACAGATTCGAGTGCATGCATGGGGATCTCGGAAACCGTAAGAGATACGAAGTCGGTTAAATTATGGCAAAGTTGCGCATTTAGGTGCCTAACAACATGCCTATTAGAAAGTTGTAAAATTCCGAGTACTTCCGGAGATATCCGGAAAAAACCGAAATTTGCTGATTTCGTTTTAATTTTTTTCTGACGTTATTTAAAGAGATATGGAAAAACAAAAGACACTTCCTTATGGCCACTTCTTAAGCTTTACAAAACAGAGTTGAGAGATTTTCCGTACGACGTTTCGTTTTCGTTAAACCATCATCAACTTTATTTTTTTAAATGCGGCACTCCATTGTTTATTGCATTTTTTTGAAGCAGTTATAATCCCAATTACAACGATGTATAGCACTTAATATTTTTCTGTTAAATAAACATATTTTCCATAAGAGACAATAAGTAAGACAAGGAACGCACATCATTTCTTATAGGGACGTTCCATATTTGTTAATAAATATTAAGTGTTATACATTTTTGTAATTGGGATAATAAGAGGTTCAAAAAAATTAAATAAAAACCCAAGGTCCGTATTTAAAAAAATAAAGTTGATGATGGTCTGTAAATATTAAACCTTATTAACATAGGGTTTCCCTTAAAAAAAATAGTGATTAATTATTTTCCACAAAAACGGTAAGATATAGGTATAGGAACAAGTTAATAAAACTTACTTAGAATTTTATGTAGAATCCGAATATGTAATAAAAAACAGGGTGTTCCATTTAAAATTACAATGTTGCCGTTGGTTTCGGTTAGATCTGGCAACGCTGCACTTGCCAAAATATTTTTAAAATGTAGCTTATTACCTCTTATGACCGTGTACCAAATTTCAAAAAGTTCTTTTTTTTGGTTCCCCAGAACTTTTAATAGGACACTCAACGTGAATCACCCTGTATATATATATATATATATATATACTATATATATATATATATATATATATATATATATATATATATATATATATATATATATATATATATATATATATTGTGTGTCTCTCATGTCTCACTTTTAGATTAACAATTTTGAAAATTCTAAACCGCCACTGTAATAGGGTATTTTTTAATCTTTCATTTTTGTCTTCATTGTTTATTCCTTATTTTGCCATATTTTTTCCTGAACAAGGCTAAAAGCCTAAGTACTAAGGTACCGTGGGTATCGTAATTGAAGTAAGGAAAAGTTTATAAACACGGGACTTTAAAACTTGACTTCTGCAGACAGAATGTTTCAAAGCCTTAACACTGTGAGGATGAAGAAACCAGCAAAGTGAAAAGTTCGGGGACTTTCCAGATGGACGGTAAATGGATGCATACAAGTAGCTTTATCTTACTCTATTTAAAGCTGCTAGGTGGGGGATAATGCAGGCTAATTTTTTGAGGAACAAGCCATAAAAGTACCCAAAGAAGAGCGATATTTCCTCTTTAAGCTTTTCGGTGGGTAAGAGAAGGACGCTTTTTTGTAAGACTAGGATCATTAATAAGGCAAAACGGCTCTCCTTAAATGGAATCAAAAATGCTTCGTGTGACGCTGTTACGTGATTCGGCAGTGCGTGCTTGGACGGCGCTGTGTTTACTTCAGCCGCCAGCTCATCTCTCTAAGTGTGTGTTTCCAGAGCTTTTCGTGCGATTTTCCTAAGTGTTTTAATTTGCTAAATTTTTCGATTTAAATTTCTTTTGCCTAAAGTAAGACTTCAGCTCCCGTAATAGTTATTTATTTGCCGTGTTTAATAGTTGGTTTTATTGTGATTTAGTTGTTTTTTGTGGACTGCTGCGTGCAGGGAAAATCCAGTGCTTCGGCTTAGTTTTGCTTATCGGGAGCTTTTGAGCAACCGAGAGGATTTGCCCCTCATTTTTAGTCTGTTGTACGGGTTTAATTAAACTTAATTTTTATTCGGGTTTATTTCGCGAGTAAAAAGAAAAAGCCTGCAAACTAGCGCTGGTTGGTTCTTGTTTTCCTGTTCCTTTTTATTTTGTAATTACTTTAAAGTGTAAAGTTTAAATAATATTTGTTTTTGTTTGTTATTAAAGTTTCTATAAAAATGTTAGATCAAAAGTTTAACGAAGTTTGTAATGAAATTGCCGAGTAAATGGGAAATAGACTTTTAAAATTATTTAAATCTTTTAATAAAAACCAACCAAGAGGGATGAACATCCCAGGCACTCGCCGACTCGCCCGTCACCTACTTTGGCGTTGCGGTGCCCACGGGCAGCCTTTTCAGCTGATGGGGGACTAAATCCCACGCTCCCCGCCTTGTCGTTCGAGCAGGGGCAAAGCTCTTTACCGCAGACTTTAGCGTCGTGGACAGTTGAAAGTGAAGAGTTCTGATCAGTTACGCCCGTGCGACAGCACCGGGAACAAGCAGTATTTTACAATTCCTGAAGCAAGGTTAGCAATCACAAAACTTAAATCTGCAAGTTATCCAGTATAAAATCCACTACCGCCATAAAGGTTGTCAACCACCCTTCAAACCAGTGTTAAAAACTCCACAGATGTTCCACCTATTCATCCAACACAAGAAACCACAATTTCGACCACGGTCAGGTGTGGAATTGGGAGGAAAGTCAAGAGAGATGAGAATTTCCTCAATCTGCCGTTACGAGGGAGTGGCGGCCCACTGAGACCTCACCTTACCACCCTCACCACCCTCCGAGTCTAGAACCACTTTTCCCGATAAAACAAGACCCCGCATGTCATAATCCGACCGCGATTAGGGGACGCAATTCCCTAGAGATGATAGGAAAACCCAGAGATATTGACGATAGGAAGTTTAGGACTGAGACTGGCTTCTGGAGCCATGACAGTCAACCAAACCGTTGGGATAAGTTATGGGAAATGCATCTTTATGAACCACAGACCCCGTTACAGGGGTGGTTTCATATCCGTTTCTAGGAAATAGTACCAAACAAGAGGTGGGTGACACTTTGTGTCCCCCTTGGAAGAAAATTTTTATACTCGTACATCAAGATATAATCGTAAAGGCACCAACTGAGCCTATAAGGGTGTGGAGTGGGCCGGGATTGTGCAGTAAGTCCGTACAATGCCGGCTCACTCATATATATTATGCCGAACTCGAAATCGCGGCATCTGTGGCAGCTAATGCATTGAAAATAATAGAACAACGGCGTAAAGAGCGTGACAAGCGGCGTCGTGCAGCGCTTAGAAGAATAGAAGGGAAATGTCCTAATTTTGTTTTTAACTTTACAGAACGTAACCGCTTAAGAGGGAAGGCGAGGCGCGGGGAGCTGTCTGGCCCCAGTCTGGTTCATCGGAGAACCAGATGATCCAAGCGAATATTGACGACCCCACTAAGTCTCACAGGGATTACAACCCCGCATCATCTCAACGTCATTTCCCAAACATGGAAACTCCATTTCAAGCACACCTAAGAAAACGATCTGAATTAAAACAAAAGAGAAACGACATAAAATTAACATTTTCGTAATTTTTTTTTTTTTTGGAAGTATCTCATTTTATTCGAGACCGACAAATAAAAAGGATATTATAATATATATTTTTCGCAAATTTTTAGATTATTTTTTTACCAAAGTGTTCTCATTGAAGCCAATAGCACCTTGTAAGCATTTGGGGTGTCTCCCATGTCTCACTTATTCGATAAACAAATTTTGAAAATCCTAGAGACGCCAATGACAAACCACCGTGCAATATCCAAGATAGCAAAATCCTAGGATCTGCCCTGCAGAATCCATTGTTTTTTAAATAAAAAATCTAATAAATACTTTTCCTTTTGTTACAAAACATTCCCACTAATTACTTAACTGTTTTTCTCATTAAGATTTATTGTTTTTATAATTAATAATTATTACAAAAAAATTAACTGTTTAAATATTACCGCAAAAATTATTTAACAAATAAGTAATAAATTTTAATTGGTGTTTTAATTAGTTTACAGTTTGTAATGGATTAAGAAAAAATATGCAGGAACATGACTCTAACAGTAACACATTTTTGCATAACAATTTAGAAATTAGAAGTAAGTTGCAGGATATACAAGGTCATCCAATAAGAACTGAACAGGAGCATATTTCTCGTATCTTAAAAAACATTTTTATAGCCATCTTGTGTTCTTTTTCATATTTTAAAAGAATACTTAAGAAAATTATTTAGATTAAAACAAAAGAGATACGACATAGAATTAACATTTTCTAAAAAGGCCACCCATTTTATTGGTCGTATTTAAAGGCAATTTAACACCAAAAAACGACCTTCGAATCTCTATAATTCTTAACAAAGTTTTAACAATTTTAATTATTACAAGATAAGTTTTTATATTTTATTACAGTAAAACTTGTCAATAACGGCCACCAAAAAATTAAGAATAATTGTCCTTTATAGAAGGGTGGCAAGTATTGCCAGGTAACAGTTGTTCAACCATTCGAGACAACAAAATTTTCCACTGATAAATTGTTGCCCCAAGTGCTTTTTGTTTAATTAACGGTCCATATATTGGAACATTTTTACCTCTTGTAGAAGATTTGATCTACTGCAAATCCTCCCGACTTCGGGAATTTCCTCTTTTATTCTAAATTAACACCTTCTTTAAGCATTTTTTTTAATTCAGCTTTATTCCTAATGATATATTTTTTTGGGATCTTCCAATTTTCATTTTAGGGACATGATTAAACACTCGTTGATTCCAAACACGATAACTTTATTCTTATCGATTTGGGACACAACTAAAAATATAATATGAAGGTAATCCCCCTATAGCCACTAATGCTATTTAAACCTGGCCATAAATATTATTGTTGGGTATTTTACCTTTAAAATTTGCAGAATACAATCATAAATTAATAAAATACAAATTAGCCCAAAGAAATTCCAGCCAATATAAAAAGGTTAATTTACCTGAAATAGGTTATGAAAATTGAGATTTGTCTGGTTGTGGCTGTTTTATAAGAGTGTCCATTATCTAAGGGAAAATGGAATGGTGTACGTTAACACACACGAATATGAAGGTAATCCCCCTATAGCCACTAATGCTATTTAAACCTGGCCATAAATATTATTGTTGGGTATTTTACCTTTAAAATTTGCAGAATACAATCATAAATTAATAAAATACAAATTAGCCCAAAGAAATTCCAGCCAATATAAAAAGGTTAATTTACCTGAAATAGGTTATGAAAATTGAGATTTGTCTGGTTGTGGCTGTTTTATAAGAGTGTCCATTATCTAAGGGAAAATGGAATGGTGTACGTTAACACAAGTTTTACTTTATTATTCTGAAAACCGTGTTAAATATTTGGATATTTCTGGTTTTCGGAGCTTTTCCTTTTTCCTGCTTCAGGCGATCTGCTAGTTCAGAGTGGGTAATAGAAATGAGCAGACTCATTTTCTATACGCCGGAACCAGGACCGAAGTGGTCCCATTCTTTAGAAACTTTCCAGGCGAGTAACTCGACAAAAACTCATTAAATCATGAATTCGCCACAAAACTATAGATTTTCAAATCATTTTCTTGACTATTTTTCCAATTCTACAGGGAAAACCCACGAGATAGTTAATTCACAATTGTTTTAAACGACGAAAGCCACAAATCTGCCCCATTTAGACTTAAAACAATATACGAGATGTAGATCGATTTGGTTTCAACAGAATGGTAATCCGCCCCATTTTGTTTGACAAGTATGTAAATATTTGAATACCGTATTTCCATGGCAGTGGATTAGTAGAAGGGGACCTACGGAATGGCCTGCAAAATCTCCAGATCTTATACCGCTGGATTTTTTCCTTTAAGAATATTTAAAATCATAGGTGTTAAAAAAAAACACGGGATTTAGATGATTTAAAATTTAATTTTGTGCAAACCCGTGAGGACAAAAAAGGCTTTGACAAAACCGGTTTTATTTGGATTTTTTGTTTCCATTTCGCAGCATTAAAATGTGCACTGCAATAATTTTCTATTGCTTAGAGCCAGACTCTGAAAACTATCCACCGAATGTGCTGGTAAATAAAATAGGATACTAAGCAGAAAAGCAAACATATTATTGCCAGAGCTGGGTAGAAATCAAATCCAGGAATCGATTCCTCTTAAAGGATCCATAGGCTGGAATCGATTACCTTTTAAAAATAGGATTCATATTCCGGATTTATTATATAATATTTTAAATGAACTGAAATCCTTTTTGGCAGGGTCTGAATCCAAAAATAAATGATTTCTTAAGGTCAGATAGCACGATGATTACAACGTGTTCAAGAATGCTGACGCTCTATCAAGAAGACTTTGCCCCGAAGATTGTAAACGTTACAGTAGACGTGAAGAACAAGAAGATTCCGGTGAATTTCACTGCCGAAGAACACGCATCCAGTGCTCTCAAGAATGGGACCCTAAAATCCTCGCAAAAGAACAACAAGAGGATCCTGATCTTGGAGATATTGTAAAACTTAAAACAGAAAATTCAGAGATATAAAAGGTACTGGGTTATATGGGACTCTTTGCTAATGAAAGATGGCCTATTGAAAAGAGTCTGTAAAAGTTGTGACAGCAAAAGCTATACCTATCAAACAATACTACCCACCAAAAGGATTCCAGAAGTATTGCAAGCGTTGCACAATGGTATAGGAGGTGACCATTTCGGAGTATTGAAGACTCTTGAAAAGGTTCGAGAAAGGTTCTATTGGGTGGGAAGTCATGCCGATGTTAAAGACTGGTGCAGAATGTGTAAGGACTGCCATGGCAAGATGTAACAATACAATGTAGGAGCACCTTTTGAAAGAATTGCTATAGACATAGCCATTTCCAATAAGTAAATCTGGGAATCGTTATATTTTGGTAGCAATGGATTACTTCAGCAAATGGCCGGCAGTCTACGCAATACCAAATCAAGAAGATACCACTATTGCCGACGTACTATATCAACAATGGATTTGTCGATATGGAGTACCAAGAGAAATACATAGGTACTGATTAAGGTAGAAACTTTGAATCCGATTTATTCAAGAACCTCTGTAATCTCCTGGGAATCCATAAAACCAGAACCACGCCCCTTCATCCCCAGTCAGATGGAATGGTCGAAAGATTTAACAGAACTCTTGATAACTAAATTAAAGTAAATGACCAACAAAGTAACTGGGACAACTGTATAAAGCCGTTTTTACTAGCCTATCGCTCCGCAGTTCACGAAACAACTGAAATGTCACCTTCAAAAGTCATTTTTGGAGCGGAGTTATGCCTTCCAGTTGACTTACTTACTGGACGACCTTTTACTAATGAAAAAACAGAAGAAGAATATGTAAGTTAACTCAGTAAACAGCTGCAAGAAATACACGAAGGGGTTCGTAATAAGCTACAAAAAGAAAGTGACCGTATGAAGTCCCGCTATGACTTGAAAGCTAATCATAAGGGATTCATTGTCGCTGAAAAAGTTTGGTTATACAATCCAAAAAGAACCAAGGCTCGTTCACGGAAATTGCAGAAGTCATGGGAAGGACCATATAAAGTAGTAACCCGGCTTAATGATCTGGTATACCGAACTCAGAAGAGCCCGCAGGTGAAGATTGTACATCTAGAACGGCTGTGCCGCTATCAAGATCGAAAAGATACTTGATAGAGACGATCAAAACTTGGGAGGGGGCAATGTTACGGACTTTAGTTGGTTTTTAGTTAAAAGAAATGTGAAAGGTTAGAATTATTTTATTTAGGTTAATAATTTATTAAAAATAGGTTACCTTAGCTTGTCCCTTTTTCGACAGCCATTGCGGATTATCCAGAGGGGGCTGGAGACATCCATTTTACATTTTCTTAAATCCTGTAGTAAAAGAATTCTTCCAGCTAATTCTAGACTTTTTCAGACTTTTCCATTTTTTTCCACTTTACTATAAAAAGCGGGAAGGAAGTCCGCACGGACCACTTTTGGTTTTGTCTTTCGAAGAGAGATAAGAAGTTGACAGACAGTTAAAGGTTAAAGAGTTGTCATAATTACGTTACGTTAAAGTGTTACCATAAAAACGTTTGTAAACCTGATATCCAATAAAAAGGTGTAAAGCAGGATCCGGGGTGTCCCGGAACGATATGCTGTTTTTCTGGTCCAGAAAAACAACATTTAAGTAAAACAATTTTTTCCTAACCATAAAGTGTGTAATGTGTGTATCCAAAAAAAGCATAAATTTTACTTGCATTTAATCTTAAAAGTTTTGATTGCTTGATCTTCATAATGTTTTAATGTTATCCTTAAGATAACCCTAACGGACTTCTAAATGGGACATTTTATTATAACTATTATAATTATTATTATATATCGCAAGCCGCTAAATTATTTAACGCTACTTGTAAAACTTTTCTGTAAAGTTAGAATAAGATATCCCGTTTATAAGTTGCTTAAAGTTATTTCAAGAGTCACATTTAAAAAACTTACGAAGATCTAGCATGGCCAGTTTTGGAATACAGTTAAAAAAAATAATCCATTTAAGGGTGGTTTCATGTTGATCTCAGAAATAAGGTATTTAAATTTAAAAAATATTTACCAAAAACAAATTTTGCTTTGTTGTGTTAAATCTCGTTAACTTGTCATACTTTGGTTATTAATCCTTCTCACCTGCTAGACCTTTTTTTATGTAAACCTAAGCAGTAAAATTAATTTTCCAATCGGTCGTCTACCACTATAAAGCATCTAACAACCAGAGTTATAACATTTATTACTTGTACCTTAGACGTATAGTTATTTATACGATTTTACCTATGGCACTAGCTTTTATTAGACTTTTAATAGCTCCAATTCCAATATAACTTAAAGACGATTTAAATTCTTGATATGACATTTTAAACTATCATAAAATTAATTATTACCTTCGGTGGCGGTAGGAATAATACTACAATAAATTTGACATAAAAACTGATTCGGTAAATTTACGTTCTATCAGATTGTGCAAAGAAGTTAAATTTAAAAAAAAGAAGAAACTACTAGTCCAATAATTATAGATTTTTTGGAATTAATGTTGACAGATATTTGATTGCGCCATGACTTCCGGAATAACCTGTAGATTACTAAAATCAAAAATCCAACCAATTTTTTTTTCAGGTAATTTTTTTAAACAATAATTATTTTAAAAAAAGGGCCTTTTTTCGTTTTTTTTTATATATTACAAAATGTAGTGGCTATATCACTTTACTCATAAAAGACGGTTTGTAGACAATTGAAGGCTTTTTAAAGTTGAGATTAAAAGCTCGACGCGCTAGGTTTACAAGCATTTTTAACAATGTTCTCCAAACTAATCTAAATGAGATATACCCTTTGTAGCTTTTAATCTCAACTTGAAAAAGCCGTTTTAAAAAAACCATTTGCCTAATATTCACGGCACTTGCAAGATAAGGGCCTAATTTGTTTATAGTTCGCTTGAATAAAAAGTTAAAAACTATTAATGCGAAAATTTTCATCTTTCGGCAGCTCAAAGTATATGTTATTGACTATCATTTCCGAAAAAAATCAGCCCTTAATATTTAAAATTAAGGTAGATACGAATTTTAAGAAAAAAAGTATGTTCTATGGCTATATCTTCATAAGGTTTTTAAATGAGATTCTTGAGATAACCTCAAGCAACTTATAAATGAGACATCTTATTGTAATTTTACAGGAAGTTTCACAGGTACCGTTAAATAATTTCTCTGCTTGCGAAATGTAAAAATGTATTAAAATTTTAAATTTATTTTTGTAAGACACCCTTTAAAGTATTAATTAAATTGCCCATTTAAATGTCCCCCAGGGTTGTCTCAAGAATAACATATTAAAAAATTATGAAGATCGAGAAATCAAAACTTTTAAGATTAAAAGAAAGTAAAAATGCCCGTTTTTTTGGATACCACTCTCTCTGAAAAACAACCTATTTTGGTTAAAAATCACATGTTAGGTGTGTTTCCTTATTTAAATATTTTAATGGGCAGATGTTTTAAAATTTTTCATTTTTATTTTCAAAAATCAATGCGATGCTGATAAGAATCTTAGATAAAAATTTGGAAATTTAAAATGGAAGATTAAAAATGGTGTATCTTGGCATTTTAAAATTTATTTGCCTCAGATTCAGGAAATAAGGGCTTTTAAGGGTGCTAGATTAATAATCCTTGATCGAATTTAAAGCAGAAAGTAATGCCAAACCCAAATTTAATTTAAATTTAGTATTTAAAAAATCCCATAAATTGCGGACTTTTTTAAAGACTCTTCATATGTGTACAGGGTTATTCGTTTTAAAGTAAACAGGGCTTTATTTTTGAACTTCTCTGTACTTTTTTAAAAAACGAATATAGCCATTTCGTGTATTTTTTTTTCGTAGAATTCAATAATCTAATCAGAAAAACATTTGAAACAAAAGAAATAGTATAGTTACAGCACGAGTGACGTATTTTTTAAATATAATACCCCGTATATTTTTATATCAATAAATAGAGATTTTCACGAGGAATTCGGTGATATAGGGTTGCTGGGTTTATTTCCTGCAGTTCTGCTGCATTTTTTTAAAAACTGCATGATACTATAAGGATAGTTTCACTTGAAAAAACCTGGCTGCCACAGGTCACAGGTTCTTATATGTCAAGGGCAAGAATTTTAAAAATACGTTTATTTTGTTTTTGGAGTAGTTTTATAATGAGGTTTTTATCAGGAGAGCGGCTTCAAATTATATTATATGCTTAAAATGATATGATATCTCTATTTCTAAACCAAGCAGCAAAATTAAAATACAATACGAGGAAAAATATGGTGGTAATAACACTTATAACAAAAAATTATAATATTACTATTAATTTAAATGTTCTATATGACCCCCCGTTATTTTCGAAACATGATCTACAACCCCTCTTTAGCCTTTCTAAGCTCGCCGATATTATTTGAGGTTCTTAGTTAAGACGATTAATTTCATTTACAATTTTTTCTCTCGTTCCCATTTTGGTAAACGACTTTCAAGTGACCCCATAGAGAAGTGTCCAAAATTGTAATATCTGGACTATTAGGTGGCCATCTAATAGTGCCATAACGTCCAATCCACTGATTGTATCGGCGATTGAGATACTGCACAACTTGACGAACAGCATGGGGCGGTGTTCCGTCTTGTTGCCAGATTATCTTGCAATACGTTTCTTCTGGCAATTCTTCTAAAATGTCCTCAATATCGTTTTCAAAAAGATTGTGATATTTTTCTCCAGTTAAGGATCCCTCATAGAATATTGGCCCGACAATTCTATTGTTAAGCACACCACACCAGACGTAAAGAGAAGACCTCCCTTCCCTTGGTATTTAATCTCTTGAAATTTCATGGGATTTTGTCTGGCCCAGCTGTGCTTATTGCGTCGGTTAAATATTCCCGATGTAGTGAACGTAGCTTAATCCGTCCAAAGAATCGTTTGAAACAGGGTAGGATCGTTATCTTGTTCATGGATTAAAATTTGGAAAACAAATTAAAAGCGAAGTTCCTTTTGTTCGCGTGTTAAATGCTGCACGGAAAGAAAGTGATATGGAAGATACTTAAAATATTTCAGTCTTCTCTGAACCGTCACATAGGTTACTCTTCTTTTTGCAGGGCCATACCTCAAATCTCTAACTGCGTCAGTAATTGACTTCATGGGATACAAAGTAAAATAATTTAGAATAGCTCGATCCCGGTTTCTTTTTCTCATTGTAGTCCTTTTTCTAATATGTAACGATTTTGTTTCTTCGAATAAGGCCTTCAGTTTTAAAATCGTTTTTACTGATATATTTTGGTGGAAATTTGCAACATATCTTCGTTGTGTTTTCCTGGCGTTTCTCCACATTTATAATAGAGAGTTATAATTTGAAGCCGTTCTTCTGATGAAAACCTCATTATAAAACTACTCCACAAAGTAATAAATATATTTTTTAAAATCTTGACTTTGAATAATAAGCACCTCTGAGCACCTATCCTTATAGTGTGATGCAGTTTTTTGACAATTGCAGCAGAGCCGCAGGAAATAAACACAGCAACCCCTATATCACCGAATTTCTCGTAAAAATCTCTATCTATTGATTTAAAAATATACGGGGTATTCAATTTAAAAAATACGTCACTCGTGCTGTAACTCTTTTGTTTTTGTTTCAAATGTTTTTCTTTCACAAAATGGCTATATTCGTTTCTTAAAAAAGTCCCTTAACAGTTTTTAGAAAAATAATCTACTACTCTAAACCAATTATTATTCTTAACTACTTCGTAGTGTTGGAAGTTTGCCACAATGGCGTTAGAAAATCTCTACGACGAAAGCATTCTTCCTAAACTTTATTACAAAAGACACAAATATAATTTATACTGTATAAATTCCATTAAGTTTTGGAGTAAAAGTCCTTTCAAATGCAAAAAAAAGTTCTTCAAATTATCGTTTCCGTCCTTTTAGACGACATTTCCTGTTTAATGAAATTCATAAATTACTTTGTAATATAAAAAATTGGGTTAAAAGCTTTAAAAGTACATTTTCCGGTGTTTTCCTTTAACCCTTTCAGAATAATTATCAGCGAGTAAACGTTAATTGAAAAACGTCCTCTCACGTGAAAAAATATTTTTGTTTTGTTTAAAGTCACATTAAATCTGACTTTTTTTTAAAGATAAATGAAAATATGCTGAATGTATTGCTGTATACAGAGTGATTCATTTAAAGTGATACAAGACAAAATTTAAGAAACGGATAAGTGAACAAAATAAATTTGGGGTGATGCGACGGGAGGTTGGAGGACACTATTTAACTTTAGAAGTACCTCTATAAGCTTTCACACTTATTGAAGGTGAAGCGTAACTCTAAAATTTTAAATAAAAGGGTATGGTATCTGGCGATCGTGCAGGCCGGCTCATTGAGCTTTCTGGTCCAATTCACCCACCAGGGAAAATATTCTCAAGAATGTTACGTGTATCTCGACAATAAATCCTAAAGAAATCGCAAAACGGCTGTCCTTTAGTATTCAATCAACAAAAAAAAATGTTAATAAGGCGAACAGCTCTTTTTTAAATGGAATCAAGAATGCTGAATGTTCTAGGAGACGCCATTTCCCAGACATAAGAACGATATTCTAAAGAGGGTCTGATCTAGTATACAGACAGAGTATACAGATTAAAAAAAGATAAATACTTTCTGGCTCGAAAAAGGAATGCAAGCATTTTTACAGCTGCTGAGGATATGGATGTAATGTGTTTGTGCCAGTTAAGGTTATTCTTAAGCCGGCTTCCAACGGCGCGAGACTTGGCGAGTCTGGCGTGCAAATTGGCGAGTCACGCGCCCTGGGAAAGCAAAGGTTCGCCCGTTCGCCAAGCGGCCTGGCTTTCCCGTCGGTTGTCGGTAAATTTGGCACGAGTCAAAGGATGAACGAGCATCGCAGGCTCGACTTGTCCGAACTAGTGAATCCGTTCCCACACGGAATGCTTGCATTTGCAGTTTTCTCTCACTGGCGTTGTGTTGTTAATAGGTGGCTATATAGTGCATTCAATGTTTTTAAAATTTCCTATTTTCACTTCAATTTTACTTTCAGAATGGAGTGGTCTAACGATTTGATTCGAGAATTTTTGGAAGTATCTGAAGGGGAACCAGCTATATGGAACCCAAAGGATACGAAGCATAAAAACAGAAATTTGGTGCACGATAGCTGGAAACGGATTAAAAGCAATTTGAGTGTGAAATGTTTTGTTGCGGATCTCAAAAAGAAGAAGGAAACGAGAAAACTTAATTTTTATTTGCTTTTAAATATTCACCGCTCATAACTATAAAAGCTGCAGCACAAGTTGCAATACGCTGATTTTGTTCTTGTTTGCGTTTCATCATTTTCCTTAATGCAAACTACTCCACTGTTTTTACCAGAATACAATCCAGTGCGGGTGCGTCAAGCGCAATTTAGAACTTGGCGAGTGACGTTGCAAGCTGTTCAACGCGCCGTGGGAATAGCGACGGCTCGTCGACTTGCCACTTGGCAAACTGTTTGCCAAACCGATGACTCGGCAAGTCACTTGGCAAGTCCCGCGCCGTTGGAAGCCGGCTTTAAAAATAACACCCACAAGATTAAACGATTCTTTGTTCTGCAGAACTTGGCCGCTCATATGTAACGGATGAGAATTGGCAGACTTTTTTCGCGATAGCAAACATGACGGTTTTTTGGAGGCATTAAACTGGACAAGATTTTGGGCGCCCCAATTCAAGATTAGTTTATGGTCTTGTGAAATAGATATCTGCATTGACCTGCGCTTGTTTGGCAAATCAGAATTACAGGGTGGCTTAAAAAATCGAATATTAGAGTAGTGGAGGGTACTATCGTCAGCAAAACTATGGATAGGATTGATTGTGGAAGAGAGGAGATCGTTGATGTAAGTTAGTTGAAGCTGGAAGAATGACCATCAACAATAACTGATATACGCCGATTAGAAAGACAACTGGAGAGCCAAGAACAAAGCTTAGGTGAAAAACCGTAGATATAAAGTTTGTTAAAAAGCCCATCATGTCAGACCTGATCAAAAGCTGTCAAGAGCAACGATCTGGGATTTACCAAGAAATTCAAGGGACTTGTTCCAGTTTTGTAAAACAAAGAAAAAAAAGATAAGAAAAAGATAAGCTGTTTGACTTTAAAAATGATAGGGACAAGGGCAACTATCGGAAGAGAAAAATTGACGGGAGGATCGAGGGAAGAATTGGCAGCAAATTATTGGACAAATAGTTTGGATTTTCCTTTAGAGGTAAAAACAATTTAATTTCAGGACTTTATCTTTTATCTGTTTGTTAAAACGGTCTTTGGCTTCCGAAATATGATTTAGAAATTGTCAGGCACCAATATGAGTTGTAAGTTGATAGCCACTGTTCCCAAAACTCTGCCACATTTTAATTCGTTTTGGTCTTTTCGGATAAGCTTTTTGGAAAAAAGTTTAACAGTTTAACGAATTCTACTTTCTACCCATGTGGCATTTTCCAAGCAACTAGGGGAATATCAATGAAAGTAAGTTACGCTGACTTATAACAAATTTACATGGAGGTTACTAATGCATTAAATAATTTATTAAGTTTTATCTACCCATTAAAAATATTTCAATTTTTTAAATGTATTTAATAATAAAATAAATTGACATTGACAGTGACGGTAAATTATATTTTTGAATATAAGCTATTTTTTTAAATTAAAAGTTACCTCTCACCCGTAAAAAGTGGAAAGGTTTGAAAATTTGCTTTGAATTTCAAATAGTGTTCTCCAACCTTCCAATGCATAATCTTGTAACACTTTAAAAAAGCCATCCTGTATAAAATAAGGGTGTCATTTGAAAAATTACTTTTATTAGCTTATTAAATTACAATCATTAAAATAAAACTTAACGTTTTTTTTTCTACTTTTAATACAAGTCGAGCATCAAAAAAGAAACAAAAATGCAATGGCATGGAAAATGTATATTTGATTCAAGAAATACACACAAACATTGAAATAAGAAGATAAGCGAAAAGATAACATGAATTTTTTAAATATCCGATATAGCTTCTCTGAGTGCCTACTCATAAATAGAGTACATACAGATGCATACATTTCTTACGTGTTGACTTATTTAATCTTAATTTAGGTTGCTTTGCCAAAAGCAACGTAGATATCACGAAAATATTGTTGAATATTCCAACCACGTTAACTTAAAATATGCCAAATTACATTCTTTACCAGGATTAATAAAACAGAAGGTAATTTAAAAATGCATTCTAATTCGAACACAGCGCGCAAACTAAGAAAAATACGAATTTTAAATTCTCTATTTATCTGAAAATATTAAATTTTATATAGGTGGAACCTCTAGACTCTGGGCTCTAGCTAGACCATTAGCCAAACGCATAAAATAACACCAAATATATATGTATACTTCTTCTTTTGGTAACATGACCATCAACGATTGTTGGTTATTATGTTGGCTACCATGCTGATAATTATTGTTTCATTGATAGCTTCTCGGAAAAGTTGGACTGTGGATTTCTCTCACTAATAGCCCTAATAGCTTAATCGTTGCGTCTATAGGGCCGTATTTTTTGTATCGATCCTGTTCTTTCAAATCTCTTAATAAATTGCTTAATTAATTTAGTGCGGGAACTCTCACTGATACATACACCGTAATTTGAATTTGACACGGAAAAGGCTGCGAACAGTCACATAAGATCGAATTTGTGTTGTTCCGTGTGATGATTCATGGTTACGAAAATTGCAATGGACGCACTACGTACTGATACCTCCCTCGCGCTGCTCCTTTATTGGAAATTAGCGCGATTTTAAAAATTAACTTTTTTTAGACCATCCGGTATTTTAAAGTATTTTTTATAAAACCATGTATATTTATTTATGTCCGGATTTTTTACCAAAGGAGGTGGGTACCATTCAGCTTTTTTTCGCCCATCATATTCGTAAAAATTCAAAGTTTTATTTTGGGCCATTTTATTATACAGGGTTCCTCATAATATACTACCTATTTTGATATTGTAATAAATTCTATATGAGATAAGTCAGTACGTTTTTTTTATATTATTATCTTCTATGGCCTTTGGGATTTGGGAATCAACATATATTATTATTCGAGTTTGAAGACATAATTTAATGTTTAGTTTTAATTCTCATGGATTATTTAGTTTAACAACGAGTTTTTTTGCGTAAAAACATAAAGAGTAAATTAATAGAAAAAGATGAAGCGACAGTACATACCTCTAAAAACTCTAGAAGAGTTCTGCGAGAAGTGTTTAATGGCCGACTCATTTCACTATTTGGGGATTTAAATTGGCTTTTAAGGTCCCCGAACTTAACTGCACCAGACTTTTTTCTGTGGGGCTATTTAAAGTCAAAAGTTTTTGCAACTCGCCCAGAAAACATTCAAGATCTTAAAGTCCGAATTCCTAAAGAGGTTCGGTGAATAGATCAGGTTTTCCTTCATCGTGTCATGAATCATTTCTTGTCAAATCTTGAAAAGTGCATTCAAGTTAATGGCACTTACTTAAAAGACGTATTTTTTAAAAGTTAGGTAAGTCGTATGTCATAGTAAATCCCCGAGAGTGAATTGTAATTAAGTGTAATAAAATGTTAGTTTTATTAAGTTTTAACAATTTTACTAAGTAATTAAAATTGGTAGTCTATTATGGGAAACCCTGTATTGATAGTAAGTCTAAGCATCTTTATTTACATGTATAAAGAATTGTTAAAAAAAAAACAGAATGGCAAGTACCAAAAAAACCTTTAAACTTGCTATTTTTATTGCATTTTTGCCATCTTACACCTTTCTTGATATTTTCTTTTAAAAAATTATATGATGCGCTTTGTGCATGTGCACCAAAGTGTCTAACTTCTGACAACGGTCAAACTTGATTTCTTATGACGTAATAGTTTAAAAGCGCCAACTAAGATTAGCGACACCCACAATGTGATTAAATTTTTTTTTTGCCAAAACTTTATAGTGAAATATCTTGGAAACAAAGGAAAATTTACTAAAAAAGTATCCTTGGTTTTTGATTCAGAATTAAAAAATAAATTCGAGCCTTCATTTTTCGCCTCGACTTACCAATCACCCTGTATTTAATATTACACTTAATAAGCTTATAAACTAACATTTACTTATTTTGGTGCGCTGAGCCCATCATAATTTTTTTTAAAATAAAATATTAAGAAACGTGTAAGTTGGCAAAAATTCAATAAAAATAGCGAGATTAAAGGTTTTTTTGTACTTGCCATTCTGATTTTTTTTTACCAATTTATTGTAAATGTAAATAAAGATACTTGGATTTATTATAAACAAAATAAAATGACCAAATTGAAACATTGAATTTTCATGAATATGATGGGCGAAAAAAGGCCGAATTTTACCCACCTCCTTTGTTTGGTTACAAGTAGACAAACATGTATTATTTATTAAATATCTTTTAATCTGCCTCTTCCAAGTTAATTGTTTTACCTTTATTTAGTTTATAGCCTTGTTTAAACCCCAGTAGCATTCACGGGCTAATTCGTTTAATGTGTGCAGTATACCGAAGTAGCTACCCCATAAGTCTTAACGAACATATGCAATTACTGATCGCCTGCATTTGGATTATTAATTGGAAGCCATATTTGCCACTTTAGCCACTAAAAGGTAATAAATCAGTGAGGAATCTTTACGAGCGGATCTCTGGAAATAATACTATTAGATCAAGATGCATTTAAAATGCCTTTTACCATTATTAATTCTGGTATTTCTATTTTGCGAATTGCGTATATATCTTTTAAAATGCTACTGCATTCCATATATACAGGGTGAAGTAAATCAGAGCCTTAACTTAGTGATATGAGAAAGGTTTTTTTTGTCTAGAGTTGTTTAACTTTGCTGATCTAAAAGAAATCAGTTTTACTCACAAAACATAAATTGTCTTACTTTTGAATAACATATGAACATATATTTCTAAACATTTTTGTTAATTATCTAGATACGGACCTTGTCTTCCCATCTAACTGCATAATGGATGGTCGTTCGGACATGTTCAATCGTCATTTTCTCGTAAACTAACACAGGTAGTGTTGCAGAAACATATCTTGCAACCTGGAAGCTATTTTTCTATAGCCATTACATTAACTTTTTTTCTAAATCTTTATAAAATAATAAAAATCTAAAATTAAACAGCAAATTTTCCTTATAATCGTGACAACACCGCCTTAAAAAATTCAAATCATTCTTAAAAATTCCTTTACTGCTCTGAAAACAACGAAACAAAGGAATCCGCCCGTCGTTATGCAACGCTAACACATCGATATGTGTTAGCGTTGCATAGCAATGAGAGCTTGAGCCCTTCGAAAGACGCCAAAGGGTCAAGCAGACGCGGAAAGGGGTAGAAGCGTCGAGAGAGCTTGGACCGCGAGCGTAAAGATTTTAAAATGATGGAAATCTTAGTTTTCCATCGGAGTGAAATACTACTTTCTCCGTATTATCACAAGAAAATTGGCTATCCCATCTTTTCCTGTAACCAACAAAAGGTTTAGTGCAAGGTGTAGATTTCTAAGTTAGAAGTAGTTTCTAAGTGAAATGTAAATAATTATCTGTGTCAAATTTAAATTAAAGTTTTCTACATAAAGTTAAATGACAAAGTAAGGTAAGTAATTAAAGTTATTGTAAGGAACTGAAGCAGGACAGGTTTTAGATAGAAGTGGTGATTAAAAAAAAAGGGATTTAGTGAATGGAATTGGAGAAGATTAGCTGCAAAAGGAAGGTAATATCTAAACGTATTAATAAGATAGTTGGTAAATAATTTGTACCGAGTGCCGAAGATAGATTTAAGCCTCATAGACCCCGGAAGGCGTTTTCGGTTTTTTGGTGAAATTTAAATAAATTTCTTTTCTAAATTTAAGTGAATTTTATCTGATTTTTTGAGTAACTTTTGTAATTTTTTTCTCACATTTTTTATGAAATTAAGCTTTTGATAAATTTGTGAACAGCTTGTATTGTCATTGGATAATAAGTTAAGTTTTAATCTTCCAACCTCTTAACAAATTAATTATTGCTCCCAGCACCTAGTTAAAGAGTAATTTCGGATCTTTCTTCTTTCTTGATATTTTTTAAAGGTAAAGTTAAATTTTTACATTGAAACTGTGTAATTATAAACATTGAAGTGAGTTGCTGATACGCTCCATTGGCGTATCACAAGAATTGTGTGATGTAGTAATTTTTATATATTATTGTAAATTAAAACTTGTATATATTTATTCTATTCCAAGTGTCTCATTTAGCAATAGTCATTCTACAGGGCGTCCAAACCTTAATTTGCACCTTTTGCATCATTTGCACCACTTGCACCACTTATGGTGCGGACCGAACAACATTTAACCACTAGGTTGGTATACGATATAAGACAAGTTTTATGTAAGGACTCTATTGATAAACTGCATGTTAATAAAGTTCTGGATCATAATCCTGATTGCGCACCGCCTGTCTCACTCTTAGTTGTTTTTTTAAATTTTTTTAGTGACGATATCATATAAAAGATAGACCTACTCATATATGTGTTGTTATTTTTTTAGTTATGTTGTTTCCAAAATTGTTTTCCCAATAATTACAAAATATTTTTAAAAAGAGGATTAAACCTAACTTGAATTATAATCTAATTTAAATTAAATCCAGCTAGACTTCATTTTACTGCCCACTTAAATTTGCTTAAGTTTAATTTTAAACATGAAATCCGGAATTTTCCGTTTTCAATTATCTCTCGGAGTAATAAATTGCGGGATAACCATTTGCAAATTTTATTTTAAATAAAATTATCCATTAATCTTAGTTTTCAGTGAAAAATTTAACTAGGCTCCTTGTCTTATTATTTATATTTAAGAAAAAAATCAATAAAATACTAATAGCAGGAGATGGGAGTATTTAAGTATACGGGGGTAGAGGACAGTGGCAGCTGGTGATTTGTTTAATAGGGAGACCAAAGAAAAAAACCCACATACATCATATGCCATTTAGATAGGTATATGTCCCATTTTTTATGTTAGGCAAAAATAGGTTAAAAACGAGATTGTAATATAAGCAAACACACCAAATCTATTTTTTGAAACGAAAGTCTACTGTTTTTGTCAGCAAGAAACTTTTAAACCACTATTTCATTAAAGTTCAAAATGTCACTACTCTTGACATAAAGATTGTTGAAAGAGTGTTTAATTTTCTCTGCCCATAGTATTTTCCAAAAAAGTTTAAAGAAATTTAAAGCTGAAAAACACCTTTCAGTGTTTGATGTAGTCACTGGACTTGTAATCATCCTTTTTAAAAACTAACTATTTCCTTAAATACATCAATCGATGTGTCGTCACTACCTACAAAAAACCTACTGGTTTTCAACGCGAAAGCAGAAATAACCCAAGGAAATCTGAAGGTTTATGGAAGCCCAATACTATGGCCTATTCGATCAAAAACTGTCCAGCCCACTATAAAAATAACTGTCATGCAGGGCTCTTATGATTTTGCGCAGTAAATAATTCCACGAAATTTTGGAATCGGTGTGTACCTAGGAAACACATTATACTTTGGACAGAGCCGGACTCCCGTTTCCAAGCGAAATACATGTTATCAACTAACAATGTTGTGCAAAAACTTAAAAAAAAAAACAGTGAAAGTATAGTTAGTTCGAATTTGACATTGATGATGTCAACTTTTCACATGGTAACAAAGAATTATGGAAGTCCGGACCTGACCTGCCATTCACTGCGCAAACTTCGCAGGGCCTTTTTCCGTATCCCCGCTGCCCTGCACGCGTGGACAATTTGATTCTACAGCATTGGCCTTTTATAAACCTTTAAATTTTCTTGAAATAACCACGGGGACATAAGCTAATCAGCGAGGGCAAATATCTCGGAATCTCAAAGCAAGTTGAAATTTAAATAGTATATTAATTTTCCACATATCACTGGCGGCTTTACGATTTTTAATTTTTTTATCTGAAAAATAAGACACCGAAACCACACTTTAGTAAAGAAAACTTTCATTTTGGAATTTGCGTAAAAAAGGTGTTTTTTGCAGGGCTCCTAAAGAAAATCTAAGTCCAAATTCTCTATTTGTGTTTTTTCGTAAGTTATAACAAATTTTGCACAAATATACCTATATTTTTCTTTAAAAACCAGCTGCAATTTTTTCAATCAACAATTGTCTTATGCAAATATTTCAGATACCTCTAATTTTAAGAAACATGCCGATATTTTTGCGAAATTTGGGATTTGTCGATAAAATTTGATCAAAATCACGAAAAAAAAAATACAAATAGAGAATCCGCTTTTAAGACTTTAAAAATTTTCTTTCGGAAAGCTGCAAAATATATCAACCTTATTTCGCAAATTTTAAAATGAAACTTTTCTTTACCGAAGTGTTTCCCTTCAGACCAATAGCATCTGGAATATATATATATATATATATATATATATATATATATATATATATATATATATATATATATATATATATATATATATATATATATATATATATATATATTTATTTATATATTTATTTATATATATATATATATATATATATATATATATATATATATATATATATATATATATATATATATATATATATATATATATATATATATATATATATATATATATATATATATATATATATATATATATATATATATATATATATATATATATATATATATATATATATATATATATATATATATATATATATATATATATATATATATATATATATATATATATATACACACACAGTAGAATCACAAAGGGATCCCCCAGAAATTATCTAAATAGAGGGAGCAGTAAAGATGTTAAGTGCTCAGTTCTAACTATTTTATTTCCAATATCTAGCTTTCGCCTACGATTGTAAGCTTCATCAGGATAGCTAAAAACAACAATAGAAAAAAAAGAACATTCAAACAACGAATCAAACACACAATTTGATTTTTAACTTACAAAATATGTAGTTACTCCTCTACGGGGTCAAGAAGACACTGGAGCGGTGGATCGTATAAATTAAAATACATATATGTATATAAACAATTACAACACATTAATTTTTTTTTTATATTTTTTATGTTTTTTATAAAAAAAAAAAATAATAAAAAAAAAATAAAAAAATTAATGTGTTGTAATTGTTTATATACATATATGTATTTTAATTTATACGATCCACCACTCCAGTGTCTTCTTGACTCCGTAGAGGAGTAACTCATATTTTGTAAGTTAAAAATCTAATTGTGTGTTTGATTCGTTGTTTGAATGTTCTTTTTCTATTGTTGTTTTTACTATCCGTGAAGCTTACAATCGTAGGCGAAAGCTAGATACTGAAATAAAATAGTTAGAACTGAGCACTTAATCTTACTCCCTCTATTTGTAATTTCTGGGGATCCCTTGATTCTACTGTGTAAATTTATTTACTTCTACCCCATTATTACTAGTTGTCCTATATATATATATATATATATATAATATATATATATATATATATATATATATATATATATATATATATATATATATATCCTATGTCTCAGTTTTTAAATGAAAAATCTGAAAACCCTGGAGATGTCACTGTCACATGTATTTCTCTTTTGCTGTTTTTTTTTTACTTGAACAGACCCCCTGATAAATTCCCTCCATTTTTCATTTACTGGAATTAAAGAAAAAGAGAAACGACATAAATATAACATTTTTTTGATGGGGCACCATATTTATTTATGTTTAAGTTTTCAACCTAAAAATAAAACAATAAAACTAAACAACAGTGAAATGCTTTTATGTGTTTAAAACAGAAGGGCGCCTGTTTGCCAGATTGTGCAAGCGTCTAATTAACCTCTGCCTCGACATCTAAATTACTAATGTGACCTCTGGCTTGGATGCTGCGAATATTGAATAAAATATAACTAAGGATGGCGTACACTCGTTGATTGTTGACTCATCTTCTTTTTAATGAGGTGGATTTTAATCACGATCTAAGAAGAAAAATCTAAAATGGGAGTTTGAAGTCACGAACTGAAATGCGTTCTTTTCAGCAAGTTTTATGAATTGTTTACTTAGACTCGTGAATACATACAACAATTTATAAATTAAAATAAAATAGGTGATGATCACTAAGTACGTTGTCACGTTGTCAATACAAATCCCACGGGATTTAGTGGTAGACCTTTTAAAATTAAAAAAAAGTATGGCATTAACGGCCAGCATAGTGTGTAGTTTGTTGGCAGAGCTGTCAAAACTTGAAGTACATTAAGTAAAATTTTACTTAAAGTACTTTTTTGTACTTTAAGTATTTTACTTCAAGTACTTTTTATTAGGAGGTACTTGTACTTGTACTTGATTGGTTTTTATGAAGATACTTGGATTTTTACTTGTTTTGACCAAGTAAATTACTTGAAGTATTTATTTAAGTACTTGAAGTATTACGATGTACTTGAAGTAAAAAAAGTACTTTAAGTAAAGAAAGTACTTCAAGTATATAAAAAGTACTTGAAGTAAAAACAATACTTCAAGTAAATAAAAAGTACTTGAAGTAAAAAATCAACCAAGTACTCGAATTTAAAAAATTTCCACTAAAAAATGAAAACGACATCAAAATTGAAGTTAGGTTGTTCTCACTTGATTTTGTGTTGACGGGAAATTAAAATATTTCCCAAGAATAGGCTTTGGGTGACAACCTGCTGTAGGCACCCATATGAAAACACTCGCTTTTGACAGATGTATCGGATGCCAACGGATGCCAACGCAAACCGCTTGGCAACCACAGGAAAAAAACCATTTTGGAAAAAAAAACAATATTTCCTATAATAGTTTAAGGCCCGAGCGCTCACTCGAGTACGGCATTGTAGGCCTGTTGCCAAAAATTTGATACGAAATTTTACATTATTTCGGACATCGGATGCATAAGATCCCGACTTAAAACGGGACACTTAGCAACCCTACTACCTACTACTTGTTTTCCTAACTATAGTTTTTACCGACTGGCCTACTTTCCAATGACGTAGCGCTCACTCCTTAAAGCTTTTAGGAGTTGTTAGAAAACCCCGTTTTGATGAATAAACCCTCTAACTTCTTTACAAAAAATACTACTCAAGTATAATTTGTTTTACTTGAAGTATTTTTATGTACTTCAAGTACTTTGGTTTACTTCAAGTACTTTGTTTTACTTTAAGTACTTTGTTTTACTTCAAGTACTTTGTTTTACTTCAAGTATTTTGGTTTACTTCAAGTACTTGGATTTACTTCAAGTAAATTACTTGGGTGGTACGTCAAGTACTTTTTTAATTTACTTGAAAATGCAAGTACATTTTAATGAATACTTGATACATGTACTTGAAGTAATTTTTAAAAAATCAAAAACATGGTACTTGTACTTGAAGTACTATTTTAGAGTACTTTGACAGCTCTGTTTGTTGGGTGATTAATATTGTACGGGATCCGAATTTACCCATCTGCCAACCGGACAAAAACTATTTTTTGTTAAATATAGTATACATAGCCAATGAATTGCCTATAAAATTATGGCCATGGATATGAATAATAAAAAAAGATTTTGTTTTAATATTCCCTGTATAATCTCAATTTCTTTTTTATTCTACATAACAGTATTAATACACCAACAAAAAGTTTTTTCCAACACCTGCTAGTTATAAGAGTCTTTATTTGTGCCAATTTAGGCAAGTAAAACCTCTTGTTTTTTTTTAGTTTTTGTGTATAGTAAGACAACAAATAAATAATCTCCGTTATCTTAAACGTTTTCAAATTTTAAATGTGTTAACTCATCACATCTCCAAGCACCAGTAATTCCCCTAATCAAAGCTACTTTCATTAGTAAACACGCACTGTCGGGGGCCTGTCGTAAAAAGGCTTTTCGATTTCATTTCTTTCAAAGTTTTAGACTTTTGAGGTTTGTATCTTTGGGATTTATTGTTCAAGAAACTAGTTAATTTGGCATATTTTTAAATGTCAATTTTCTTATACAGATAAAGGGTCGAGCGAAGCATGGAATAGTCCATAAAGACGATGGAGCTATTTTTTCAGTTGTTGGATAAAACATTGTATGGTACTAGTTTGCTATATTTTCTAAGTCACTTAAGAAATTATACCACTTGGCGTATAAATTTTTCTAGCGTGACTTATTTTTAACACAATACAATAAAATAACTATTATCTTTAATTTCATCAGTAAAAAATGTATTAATTTATTTAATTTATTATTTTAAGAAAAAGGTCTTATTTATAAAACTAAAGAAAAAAAATAGTGATATATGAGTACTCTGATATAGAATAAAATAATAAAAATTGACATTAAACAGGGAGTATCGAAAATTTTTCAAAACATTTTTTTTATTAATGATAAGGGTTGAGTGTTGGCAGACTTTTTTGCGACAGTTAACAGAATTGTATCTTTGAGGCATTGGCATTAATTGGACGAGGATCCCTAAGCTTGTTAACCAATCAAGCTTAAAGACTGGGTTGGGAACTGGGTGAAGATTGGTCTTTTTTCGCCCATCATATTCTTCACGAATGCATAATTTCAATTTAGGCCATTTTAGTATATTTAAAATAACACTAAGTATCTTTATTTACGCCTACAATAAATTGAAAATGGTAAGTACCAAAAAAAACCTTCAAACTTGCTATTTTTATTGAATTTTTGCCAATTTACACGTTTTTTAATCTTTTAAAAAATTATATAATGTGCTTTGTGCACCAACATAATTTTTCATCCTTAATATAACACTTAATAAGATTATAAACTAGCATTTATTTGTTTTGGTGTTTTGAGCGCATCATAAAATTTTTTAAAATAAAAGATAAAAAACGCGTAAAAGGGTTAAAATTCATTAAAAATAGCAAGTTTGAAGTTTTTTTCTGGTACTCGTCGTTCTGATTTTTTTACCAATTCATTGTAGATGTAAATAAAGATACTACGACTTATCATATTTATAAAAAAGGCCTAAATTGAAACTTTGAGTTTTCACGAGTTAGATTTCAAAAGCAGGACAAGAAGCTGCCTCAATTTCTTGAGATGCAAACATGAAAGTATCCCTAACATACCTTATCAACCGATAGTATTATTAATAGGTTAGTATATTATACAAGGTTTCTCATAATAGACAACCCATTTTAATAGCTCAATAAATTTGTTAAAATCTGATAAAATAAACATTTTATTACACTTAATTACAATCTACTTTTCAGAATTTACTGTAACATACGACTTATTTTAACTTTTAAAATTTCGAGTGACTGTCATCAGATTAAGTAAACTTTTTAATTTTGGACAAGAAATGATTCATGGCACGATGAAGCAAAACCTGATCTATTCGCCGGACTTCTCCAGCAATTTGGATTTTGAGCTCTTGAATGTTTTCTGGACGAGTTGCAGAAGCCTTCTCCTTTAACTAGCTTCACCCAAAAAAATTCCGGGGTCCTCAAAGGCCAATTTGATTTCCCAAATCGTGCAATGAGTCACTCATTAAACCCTTCTAGCAATACTTTAGTTAGACTCTAGAGGTATGTATGTTGTGTTGCTCCGTCTTGCTGGAAGATTAAGGCACTATTTAGTAACCACCTTCTTTCCAAAACAGGAATAAAAAACGTTTTTTAATAATATCTTGAGGATTTTCGTGTGACCAATACCTAAAATGCTGTTTATTAAGGATGTCATTCAAATTTATATTTGCCTCGTCGCTCTTTAAAAGATTGTGGATGTCTTCTCGATGTAAATTAGCACGCCTTACTTTTTCTATTAAGTTACTTCTTATATTTCTACGCAAAAAACTTGATAAATTGAATAATCCATGAGGATTAAAACTAGACATTAAATTATGTGTCAAAACCCATTCATAATTTATTAAAAAAATGACTTATTACGAAAATCAACTTTATCTCAGTTTTCTGACAGATTACTCGATTAATAACATGTAAATTAAAATCCCAAAGGCCATAGAAGACAATGATATAGAAAAAAAACGTCTGACTTATCTCATATAAAATTTATTTCAATATCAAAATATGTAGTCGATTATGGGTAACCCTATATTGAAAAAACTGCCTTATTGATTGACTTAATTTATTTTTAGTAAAAGAAACCAATTATATTATTAACCATAGTTAAGAAATCCTAGTAACTTTTTTTATTAATAGTACAAAGTTAATTGAGTCAATGAACGGCGATTCTTTATAGCGTTTGTCTTCTTTCGCCCATTAGTCCAGTAACTGAAGACCCGAAAGTACCCAAAGCTGTAAATAAATCTATACAGTTTTTATTTGCGGCGCAATTTTTAGGTCTTCGCGGATGCTTTCGAGCAAGAAAAAGTTTATCACGATTCCGACGTGGGAACCCGCTGAAAATGGCCCCCAAAGTCCCAAAAATGAGTTTCCTGCGAATATCTGCCAAAATATGCGACACAAAGAATTTTTGTTTAGACAAAAAATAAAGATCATCTCGAAATCTACAAAAATGGTCCTTACCATTTTTTTCGCAACACCAATATTTTTCGCAAAAACGGCCGTCGAAAAATTCATAACAGTCCACACTGGATATATGTGGTAGTAGTGGTTTTTTACTAAAAAAACGCAGATGGGCAAAATAATTGTTTATCAAAACGCAAGAAAGATGGTGAAAGAAATTTTCTGGGATCACTTGTACACTTGCTAATGTCTCATATTAAAAAAGAAATGTTAATAACAAACCATTTTTTCAAAAAATATGAATAAATTAATGAGATACTCTCAAAATATTGTGAAAAAATCTTTGTCTTCTTTTTTGAATATTCTAGAAAAATCAGAATGGACCCAAACTCATATGCAATGAAAGGTACGGGTTTTCCGATTCCGATGAACTTTAAATGATTAAAAAATGTACATTATTGCCCGAGTAATGGAACAATTCGTCCGCCCGTTTATAAGTGAATCCATTAAGATAGAGGCATTCTAGCGGTAGAGCCGCAGCTCGAAAACTATCGATTTTTTCAAAAAATATATAAGGACCATTTTTGTAGACCACAAGGCAGTCTTTATTTTTTGTCTAAACAAAAATTCTCCAATTCGCATATTTTGGCAGATATTAGCGAAAAACCCATTTTTCGCTTTCCCACCTGTTAATGTTGATAAACTTTTTTTCGCTTGAAATCATCCTCAAAGACCAGAGAATTGGGCCACAAGGGAAAACTGTACAGACTTATTTACAGCTTTGTTCCTTCATTTACTGGGCTACATGTATCTGACGCTGTGTAATGATCTTAAAATGATTTTCTGTAGACTGTCCTAGTGTACGCCTTTAATCGCGATGAATCGGTTCTTAATCCAGCAGACCCAACCAAGTAGCGAAAGCGGCACATTCATATAAATTAGGTCAGACAGGCATACATACGGCGAGGCAATTATTATTAATCGTAGGTGAGATAAAGACCGTAATTTACTCGTCTAAAGACCTTATTTAGTGGCTTTTTTTCCAGAGACATTCTCGTCTAATGGAAAAAAGAAAAGAAAAATTGCAGAGGACGGGCTTTGAATATTTTCTGCTTTATCGTTTTTTGTTCGCTCCGGATAATTAGAGATTCTGCGTCCTGCCACTGTTTTTTCAGGTAATTATTGTTTTTCAAAGAAAATTACAGAGCGTCTTTTAATAATAAGCTTAAAGGAGAGTACTGTAGGTTAGTAGCGAATTATTTTAAATGAATATTAGAACCAGTTATTAGTGGCTAGACTTGTTTTTTGAGTTAGCATTGAAAAAACATACTAATATAATTTCTTAAGGTAGTTTACTGGCGACAGTCGTAGACAAAATTATTGCCTTATACTAAGTAAAGTCCGGCGCGTCCACAAGTCAAACCGAGATTGGGATGAACATCTTTTATCTTCGTCTCTTCCATGCCATCTGCGATAAACTCGCCCGTCCCTCTCTAACAAAAATTGATTGTTGAACGGATCGGGACTAGTACCAGTATGGATCATATTTTGTCCTATTTTAGTTTAATTCGTGATTCAGTATTTTAAATGGAACCCAAATTAAGCACTGTTTCAAATAAGATTGAATATGCTTTACCAAAAGTTACAGGTTCTCAATGCTTGAAAATATTACTTTTTTAGGAGACTGTACACACAGCACATGAGATCTGTTCATTGTTCCTTAATGTTTTACACTTTTTGGACCCACCTAGTACATACATCTTCCATAAGGGCGATTACATAAAAAAAAATAGTTTATACTATTACTGAATAACAAGGAGACCTAGAAAACTTTCACAAATCAATATTTTTTAACAAAACGGTAAAAGAAATCAGGGTTTTTTTTATTTTTCTAATATATTTGTTTTATATTGCATTAGTTTTGAAAAAATATAGTAAAAACCGTTGTCGAGATTTTCCTAAATAGCTTTCATACATGAGAGATATTGACAATGTTAATTATGCACAATATGATTGGTAATGTCTCGTTTCACAGACGATAAAAAAATATTGTTTTTTTTTTTTCAATAAGATAAAAGAAACTTTTATTAACTTTATATTTCCAGTTCCTTTAATTCTTAGGAAAGACCGTTTTTCGAGTAAACTATCTTAATTTTAGTTGATTTCGTGCATTTCCGCGTGAGGAAACTATACTTTTCCGCACTAATCTGCGTGCGGAAAAATAAAATCTTTTAGTTTTTGGAACATAAATTAGTATCTAATTATAAAAAATGCATAATTTTGCTTACAATAGTTATATATTTGAAGAAACTGAATTTTGCTGTAATTTTGCAGTCATTTTATAACATTTATTAAATAAAATAAAATAATCCTAATTTACCAAATGTAAGTACATATTTTTAATAACTCCATATAAATTATCAAAGAATCCATAGTAACAAATTAATTGTTTATGCATCTATCAAAAATTAATTTTCTATCACGCATTTTTCAACCAAATTGGAGAAACATTTTCAATGGATTCTGACTACGATTTACCAGATCGATTTTATCGAAGCAGCAGAAATAGCAAGTATAGATCTCCTGCCGTAAAATCTCGTCACAGGTATGAAAAATAATTTGTTATGCTTGAGAGCTGAGGTCAAAGTAAGGGTGTAAAGTCTTTTAAAGAAGAGATTTTTTGGCCTATTTCTCTTATCTATTAAAAACATGTAAACCCAATACATTATGGTCTAGATACTATATGCTAAAATGTATCATTAAGTTACGAAGGAGCATAGATTTAGGCAAGTTTTTCAAAGTGACGGCCTACCTTAAAAGAGTGTTTTTAAAAGAAGAAATATCGAAATGTATGGATGAAGCGGCAGATGATACATATTTACATATAAAAGTGGCTACGATTTTTGGCCTAGCGGGCGCTTGTCGTAGAGAGAAGGTAACAAAAATAGGTCTGGACCATATTGATTATAGAGTAAGAACATTGGTGAATACGTAAATACATTATTATTATACCAAAGAGCTAAATTAATTAGATTTTAACATACATCTACGTTAGTTTTCGAACACACCTGTTTAACAAAAAATCTTTACGATCTTAAAATATTTATGTCACAGGGTCAAAACAGACATTTTTAAATCCATAAAATACCTACCTGGTAAAAAATCCATATTTATCATATAAATTGTTATGGTGTTTATTATCTCACATGCCAAAGAATACATGAACTTGGTTTTTTTTGGAATATCATTTTCAGTGAAGTAGTAACTTTTTTAACGGCGAAAGTATTTATGTTCTTATGAATAAAATATTTACATATTACTAACATCACTAAACTGAATGTTTATACGAAATAGAAATTAATAGTTAAAGGCATCTACCGGAGCTTTACAGCCGATTATCGCCTAGCAACCTATTAAGGTGCCTAATTTTGGGGTCAGGAGGTCAATTCTCCAGTCTTAACTAAAAAATGTCAAAATTGACAAATGTCGCTAATGAGGCTCGATTATCCGTTTTGTTTCACATTCTTGAGTGTTATGCGAGTGTTGATATCGAATTTAAAATTTTGTCGAATGGCCAAACTTGGCAATAGTGTAAATGTGAATAGCTAATCGGTAATAAGCTCTTAAAAAAACAAATAGTAAACATAACCTATAAAATTTTAATTGTTTGCCGGTGATTTCGTGTATTTGTGTATTTCAAAATAAAGTGTTATTTTTTAAAAGAAAAATGAACGAACTGTTATAAAAGCAAGCCTACATTATTGTAGTGAAGCTTAGAAAGATGAACTAGTAGACTTGGTAAAAGTCGATAAAAACATTTTAACATTTCATCCTTGATATTTCACGTAACCCAAAAAGAAGGGCATTAATATTGCTTTAAAAACAACCCTGGCGGAGCGAAAACCATTACAACATTTTTTTTTAATTAATAATTTTTTAGGTCTTTACAAGTCCACATTAGAAAGGATCACCTTTTTTAAGTGTATTCTGAATAAATAAACGTTATAGATATCATAGGACCAACAATATTTCTTTAAGATTCAATGAGATGTAAAACGTTTCTGAACGATACAACGCAGGGTTTTTGGAAATGTTATTACACAAATATCAGAGGGGGAAGCAGTGGGGATTTATGAATTTAAAAAAATACAATCACAATTGTGGTTTATTTGAATTTGGCAAATTCGCATCGCCCTTCTGCGGAAATTTTAGTAGATTCTGGAGGATATATTACTATAATCCGTTCATTTCCGATTTAGAGGAAAGGATATCTACTAAGGAACAATGGTTATTGAATACATTTTTTGTTGTTGTAACCCTGGTTACTGACTTTTTGAACCAATGCAATATTTTTTTGGGTTTAGGTGTTTTTCTCAATCGAACATATACAGATTATAGTTTGGGAGACGAATTGATAATGTGTCTAGCTGCAAGCAGTAAATAAGTGGTGCGAGCAAAGAGTATGATATAAAAATAGCAGTTGTTGACAAATTAAAGTTTGCCAAGTTATGAAATTAAGTAAATATAACCTAAAATTAATAACTGCTGTCAAAAGACGTGGAGGTTTGTAAATAGTGTCAGTGTTTAGTTGTAAAATATTTTTCAAACAATCATGGGCAAAGTTTGTGTCAAGTTGTCTTAGTGCACGTAAATTGAAGATCAAAAGTAATTTTTTATGATGAAATGAAATGATTATTATTTATATTTATAAAATGGAACAGAAGTTCTTTCATCCTTGTTTATTTTTTAATCCTATTTTAATTAGTTTTGGCGCTCTTTATGACATTTATCTTGTTGCTACTGCAGAGCCACCCTAATTTAACGCATTTTGACGGACAGTTTTTTTTATCTTAAGGATAGTTCTCTTTTAATCTACCCTCCATTCAATGGTCCAAACAAATACAAACATTTTGACATTTTGTTGAGTTAAAGTCGATTTATTTTTTTCTAATTACCTTTTCGGTTCATAATTTTTACATACAAACATAAATACGACTTTAAAATTTTGTATCTTTGCTTGGAAGCCCTTATAGGTTATCATATGTGAATATTTTGCAATTGCAATAATATTACATACATAGGAGTCGAATTGATAATCCTTAAACATACACAAACATTTTGACATTTTATTGTTTGTCAAATAAGTGCCAATAAATACAAAGAAGTTGTTTGACAACAAGGCATGTAATAGTTTCTAATAATTTTTCAAAATTTGTATTAACGGCACTGTTGGAACAAGTTGAGCACAATACAGCACAACAGTTTAATTCGCACTATGCAAAATGGCAGTGCTATCTCAGCTGCAAAAACGGTTTTTTAGTAAAAAAAGGTTCTTCTCATTAAAAAAAATATTAATAGCACATGATAGAACAAGTTGAGCACAACACAGCCCGGTACCTTTTTTATTTGTGGTGCAAAATGGCAGTGCTACGAAAAATTATTTTGTTTATTTTATACCTCAGGAAAAAATGCATAAAAAAATTTTGTTAACGCATAAAATAGTACAAGAACAGCACAAAACAGCACCATTTTTGTTCATTTTTTAGAAAAGGCAGTGCTAAGTATGGGGACATCCGAATTAGCTAAAATTTTTAGGGGTTTACCTTTATAGTAGTATCGGAAGGATGTATCTAAAAGTTTACAGATATCGGGTTAATAAACCATTTTTTTGGGGTCAAAAAGGTCGAAAAAATGGTCGAAAATTTGAACCTTCGATTAAACAGCCGATATAAATTTTAATTTTTAACTTTTTTATTATTTTATAGGTTTAATATTTTCTTTAACATAATAATATCAGAAATCGAACAAAAATACCTTTTTTATTTTAGATAAATAAAACAACTTTGACAGCTGCAGCAGTTTTTGATGCCTCGGAGCAGACGCTGGAAGAATTTATTCTTTAAAGCCGTCATTTTGATAAAAAAAATCACTTTTTTTATACTTTAACAATGTAACAAAAATATGTTAAAATTATTAAAAGATTTAATTAAAAAAAAATCATAAAAATTGATTAATTTTACCTTGCCTAAAGGTATCTCCCCCCTTAAACGTGAACCCTCAGCCAATGCATAATCGCTGAAAAATCAATTTTAATATTTCATTATTCGCGCTCTACTAAAATTACCGAGGCAGAAAACATTACTCTCATCAGCAAAATACATATTAATTTACTTTCGCACTGGAACAGGGATAAAGATTCTGATAAAGTCTGTTATTAACATGTTTACTTAAACGTAATTCCAAATCGCTAAGCCGACGTTTATTCAAACACCGCCGTTTTCAATGAGCGTTTTACTCTTAACTATCCGCTTGTCTAAATTGTTTCATTGCATCATTAAAACTGCAACAATGTTGCAGTATATGGTAAGCTGGAAAATGAAAATGACAAGTTACCTATTTTTTTCGATTTTTTTTTCATATCTTCTTTTTTCACTTAATTGTTTTTAATCAAATATAAATATTTAACCTATTTATATACCATATACTCGTATGTATCATTGTAAGAAAAGTGCGTAAGAAAAGTGACATAAATTTAAAAACTTAGTTTTGTACCGGGTGTCCAAATAAAAAAGAAAGTGTATCAGTTTTGTTTAGGACTTTTTCAAAAGTTGCTTGGCTAGTATACCTTAACAGTAGAAGGGAATGAAACTTCAGTAATAGGTATAAAATTACTATAAAAAATGCTGTCAAGCGCTTTCAACCAAACTAGACCATCATCAGGACCGACATTGTCAAAATTACAGGAACTCAGTCATATGACACAAAACAAATATAATAATTAAATATAAGTACTTTAAAATTTACAAACACTTAAACATACATATTAAAACAATGTTTTAATATGTATATGTGTGTGTTATTTTTTTTTTCTTTTCATTTTATTTTATTTTTTTTATCTTGGGACAGTGCACGAAGACTGATGCCTAAGTACTAACGTACCGTGGGTGTCTTCAGTGTGGTGAGAGGGAGTTTGTTCACACGGGACTTAAATTTTTGGAGATTGGGAGAGAGGAAAACTTCTGCGGGCAGCAGGTTCCATAGTCTTGACACTCTAGGAATAAAGGAACGAAGAAAGCGGAAGTTCGGGCCTCTCTAACTGAACTGTAAAAGGATGCATAAAAGTTGCACTACGTGTTGCTCTGTTGGGAGCTGCCAGAGAAGAAATAATACTGGCCAATTCCTCTGAGCAGAAGCCGTGAAAATACCTATAGAAGAGCGACAGATCCCCTACAGCTCGACGATGGGCAAGAAGAGGAAGCCTTTCTGTGAGCGATGGATCATTAATAAGACGAACAGCTCTTTTTTGAATGGAGTCCAGAAGGCCAAATGTTGTAGGGGACGCCATTCCCCAGACATGAGAACAATATTCCAAAGAGGGTCTGATTTGGGATACATACAGAGTGTACAGATTGGAAGAAGAGAAATATTTTCTGGCTCGAAAGAGGAATCCAATCTTTTTTGAAGCTGCCGAAGCTATGGTTGAAATGTGTTTGTGTCAGTTGAGGTTATTCTCAAAAGTAACGCCGACTAGATTAAACGACTCTTTGTTCTGCAGAACTTGGCCGCTCATATTATGTAAGGGATGAGCATTCGCAGACTTTTTTCGCGACAGCGAACATGACTGTGTTTTTGAGGCATTAAACTGAACACGATTTTTGGCGCCCCAATCCAAGATAAGTTTGAGGTCTTGTGAAAGAGATATCTGCATTGACCTGCGCTTGTTTTCAAAATCAGAATTTTCGGTGGCTTAAGAAATTGAATACTAGAGTGGAGGGTACTATCGTCAGCAAAACTATGAATGGGATTGATTGTGGAAGAGAGAAGATCGTTAATGTGTAGAAGAAACAGCGTGGGTGCCAGCACTGAGCCCTGGGGCACCCCAGCATTTATTTGGTAGAAGCTGGAGGCATTTTATTTTGACAACGGTGGCCGACTTGCCACCGAAAGGTAGATAAGTGTTCTTGATTTTTTGGGTTTGGGGGGTTTTCTTTTTTTTTTTTGTTGTAGGCGATCTGCAAGTTCATAGGGGTCAATAGGGCTGAGTAGGCTCAGATCGTTACACCCCGGGACCTGGACCGAAGTGGTCCCATTTTCCAAAAAATTGTAAGGCGAGTAATTCCAAACAAAAAATACTGAAACAAAATGTCTACTTATTCGCCATAAAATTGTTTAATCATTTATTATGCACAACTTCTGTACTTTTTTTCACCCAACCTATTGCACTGCAAGACAATATGTCAAAAAAGAAGTATACTTACTAGACATTAAAAATAGTACACTCATGCGTAGCAACCCACAAAGGGATTTTTTTTACGATTTTGCCAAATCTGAAAAATATAGGTTGACGACACTGCAGAAATACACAAAAAATCAGCCAATACAAACAAAAACTAATAATTTTGCAAAAGTATAAACCGGCACTAAAATGAAAACATCGCTATTTACAAAACTGAATCGACTAAATCAACTTCATGACAGTTGACATATGACATAAACTTTGTCAATATTTGTAGTGTTGCCAAAATAAGTCCTTTATTTTCAAAAATTCCTATGCAAGTCGTTACGCATGTGTGATCCATTTTAATTACACAGGCGCTTATGGGAGTCAGTATTATTACCTATTAAAATAACAAGTCGTCTTTTGTTAAACGGTTATTAAATTCTTCATAAAATATTGACATAAATTCATAAAGACAATGTGAAAAATCCAGGTCATCTCGGGCACGAGAGAAGACTGAAAATAGAACCGGTCAGGTGTATCCGATAACCAGCTATGTATCGTTTTACTCGTCATGCCAAAAGCATTTTTTACCGAGTCACATTGGTATGTGCTACAAAACTGGGACGTCAAAAATAAAAATACCCATAATATACTGTATTATCTTACATAAGAATAATTTCATAATTTGTGAGGTTGATAGGTGTTGAACCTAATTTCTTTAGGCTATACTACAAATTAATAACAATTCGAAAATAAATACTTATATTGGTAATTTTTTACTTACCGGGCCCATTGCCGATTTTATTTAAATTTTGTATGGTGGAGTTTTTTGGAGCGCAGATTACGAATCTAAAATCATTTTTTGTCGAAATTTTCTAGTTATTGAGCCATATTTTGACCTAACTTTAAAACTGCACAAACCTTGCCAAAATTCCGCCTTCCCAAAACTGGTTACATCGAAAATGAAAGGTTTATGGTAAAACACTCGTTATTCCATCAGGTTGGTACCACGGCACGAAATAAATATTCCCAGAATGTTTAAAAATGTATTTATGTGATAAATAATACGACGAAAATTTAGAAGACAAGTTGTATTTTAGTTAATTTATCTTAAGGAATATTAAAATTTAATTAATATCAGTGTCGTATCTCTTTTTTTCAATAAATTTGGTTAAGGTCATACCCCGTCCCTAAACGCTAATGGACATAATAATTTTAAACTATTTAGGGCCCCTTATTACTACAAAGAACGCTACCAAATTTCTGAAAATCGGTAAAAAGATATTTAAACTATTTTTCAAAAAGCATTTAAAACAATTAACATCCTGTATTTTGGAAACAATACCTACAAATCCGGACCTATGTATATTTTTTTAATAAAATGATCGGACCTTTTTCGTTATGCCCACCCCAAAAAAACGTATACAAACATGGCAAATTGACAAAAAAGTATAGTAGTTTGTTCTAGACACTTCAAAACAATGGAAAAACACAATAATATATTGACAGGTGCGCTATAATGAGTGTAAACAAACATCAAAACTATCCGGTCACTAAACCGTTCGGTCGATGTTTTTTTTTTTTAAATCGGGTGTAGTCGCCGGCGGTCGATACCCTGCATCCTATCCAAGAAAGTTTGAAGATATATGGCAGCCCAATGCTATGGCCAATTTGATCAAAAAATGTTCAACCCACTATAAAAATAACTGTCAGAGTGGGTCCCGCCGATTCTGCGCAAAATCAAAATTCCACGAAATATTTTAATGTGTTGCCTACTTACACATTGATAAATCAGTGTGTAGTTAGGCAACACATTATACTTTTATGAGAGCCGGAGTACCGTTTTCCGTTTTCAGATGCTTCAGTTTGGAGTTCGAGGAAGTGCTCCCTATGAGGTAAAGTTGGATGAAGCTACATTAAGAACTAGGGACTCAGTATCATTTCTGGATGTGCAGGTAGATCACTGCCTGGACTGGAAAGCCCATGTTGATGACGTATGTATGAACGTGACAAAATGCTGTTACGCATTAAGAATGATTGTTGAAAGAGTAAGTCTCGAAGCTGCTCTAAGTTTCTATCATTCGTGAATTTTGTCAAGAATAAGGTATGGTATTATTTGTTGGGGTAACTCTGTTCAGGTAGGCAGAGTGCAGATACTGCAAAAGAGATGTCTGAGGGTGCTTTTCAGATTGAGGTGGAGGGAAAATTGTAGGCCAATACTTAAAAACAAACATCTCTTAACCGTAATTGGAATTTATGTCGTCGAAGCAATAAAATTCATGACTGATAATAAAAATTTATTTAAAAACAATGAGAGACAACATAGTTACAATACACGAAATAAACAAAATCTTCTAGCGAATTCCACCAAGCACAGTTTCGTTCAGAAAAATTTCCATTCTAGTTTAATTCGCATATGGAATAGACTTCCTTTAAATGCAAGAATTCTTCCAAAACCAAAATTGCTTCAAAAAACAAAGCACTATCTTTACAATAACCCCTGCTATACGTTGGAAGAATTCTTAAATAATTTCAATCAAAATTTTTTTGTCTGAGCATGTGTTCTAATTTTAATCTTAAGTCAAATGTTATAAAATATTTTATGTATTTTGTGAATATCCTGTTGGTTTTTTATTAGTGAATTTAGTAAATTTATCTTAATTGTGATATTAGTTTTTAGGATTTACTGTAAATTGACAAGTTCTATATGCCAAGTGGCATAATTATTGTATAATGGAACAAATAAAGTATATGACTATATGACTATGACATGTTTCGTTGTGGTTTCATCATTTTCTTTGTGGATTGCGCCGTATTAATTTCGATTGTTTTGCGTTGTGTGATTATATTTTGTAGTTGGAGAAGTTTTTTTTGGATTGATTAAAACCCTTATATTTTAGTGATTAGTGTTTATTAAATTGTGACTATAATTTTGTGTTTACTGTTTGTTACTTATAATATTGTAACAAAATGCCTAAAGGTTGTATGGTTTTGTTTTGCAAAACCAACGATAACATAGCCGGCATTTTTTACTTTAGATAAGTATTTCTTATATTTAAATCAGATGCTACTTATGAGACGCAACGTTAGGTAACCGAATAAATAATATATCAATTATGAATAATAGAAAATAAAAAATTTATAGGAAATAGCAGTGAGAAAAGTAAGGCAACCTTAACTATCTTTTAGATGAATACCATTCTGTGGATTCTGTGGATCATTAAAAAGAAATAAGGTTTACATTAAGGTACTGTTATTTCATTTAATAATTTAGTTCATTCTTTTAAAGGATCAAAATTATTCATTACTGGGCAGACCAGGAGGCAAATTTTAATATATACAGGTCCCTCTAATTAAATAAAAGAAAGTACAGTTTTATGTTAAAGTTCCTTTTGGCTTTTTCTGTATTTGTTTAAAAAGAAATTAGATTTTTGGTTTCTCAATCTCTTATGTAAACAATTCTATACTTCTTGTTAAATTTGTTCATGTTACCTGCATGAGGTGACACTATTTTTTTGTACTTTTATACAAATTATAAATTTATAAAATATTGTTTGACCTAAAATACAAATAACCAGTTAAAATTATGGCAAGCTTTTATTTTTCTTGACCTTTGCCGATTTCGATGATTTTTTGCATACAGAGGCGCTGCACGCTGCGCTGGTTACAAATCTAAAATAACTTTATTTCGACGTTTTATTTTTCAGATATCAATCCTTAAATACGACAATTAGATTAAACTCATTTACACCTTCTTGCCCTTTTATCACAAAATTGGTACCTGAAAAATGTATTTTAAAAAATCGTGTTTTCATTTATTTTACTAAGCTTTTTGGTAAAAATACAAAACTACCAAAAATATCGACCATTTAAATAGAAAGCTCTAAAGTGGCGCCATCTATTCTTTCCATATTTTATCAGGTAATAAAACATCCAATATTATACAATAATTTAAAATATTCTATAATAGTATCGTTTAATAACCAACAATTTTGTGTACAAAATTAAAAAAAAAACACTGAATGTATAGGTAGTTTAAATTTGACATTTCATGATGTCAACTTTATAGATAGTAACAAAGAGCTATGGAAGTCCGGACCTGATCTACTATTCATTGCGCAAACTCCGCAGGGCCGATTCCCCTATTCCCACTGCCCTGCACGCCCAGACAATTTTCTTCTACAGCATTGGCTTTCCATATACCTTCAAACTTCCTTGATCCTATCACGTCTGAAAAATATTTGGGGATAATAAAAATCCGCTTTAACTAACCATGACCGACCAGAACTGAGGGCTTTTAAATTTATCTAAATTATCTCTTTGTAAAAGTTATTAACAAAATTTTCTCTCAAAATTATAAAAAATGAAAAATAAACATCCAAAATTGTTTTCTATACGTTTTTGAACTTTTTTTAATATTATGACAACATTTTCGTGCAATTTTCACCCCCTTAAATATTGCCACGTCTGTATTAAATACCCTGTTTATTTCAGTTTAAAAATATTTTGCAAATGTTATTAAAATTATATAAACATATTATTCTTATTTTATATATAATTTATTTAATTTAAATTAAAATTTCAATTAAAAATATATTTTCTATTAATTTAGCGACAACAACGTGCGATATTAGAATAGATTAAAACAGATAATTTCGATGGTTTTGTCAACAGAGCGGCAAACCATGTTTTTCGCTTGAATGCGTTTAAAACATGTTTGATTGATACTGGGAAACATTTTAATTAAAAAGTAGATCTGTTAGTATGGACAACCGATTAACAGTAAATCCTTATTACTGTTTTAATAAAAAAAAATGTTTATTCGACTTTTTGGGTAGAAAAGAAATTATTATTTTTTAAAGGGTATGCATGTAATAACTTTTTTTCGTCCAAAAAAGGGGATAATTTATTTTAAAGTTTATTTGCTTTCTCAGTTTTTGGCCCCGTTGGTAGACGATCAACCATCTCCCCCCTTTCCGCACATTGCTTTCCAGGGCTTCGTCGGTGAAAAATCTGGGTGTCGGGCTCGAAGTTCTCGGAAATTCTAATTTTTTTCCAAATCAAAATTTTTAAATGTTTTTATATCGAATTAGGCACAATTAACGGTGATCAAACCAAGGTGTGCTACTGGTATTGCCTACAACCACCTTGCTGTAAGCCTGCCGTTTCACGCTGCGCACGCATCCAATCCTCCGCCATTAGGAAAACAACCTCGTGTACGAAACTAAACGTAAAAACAACAGAAAATCTAGGCTTTAATTGCTCACAGAGTTTAGCCCCAGAAGAAGGACCCCAATTATTGGTCGTGAATCTTTCCATAATCCCCGAGAGTTAAAATCAGTTGATAGGGCACCGCCAACCGCCCTTCTTGGAAAAAGGTATGTGGCTTTTTATCGCGTGACTTCACTGGTGGGAGGTCAAACAAAAACTGTTACGCAAAGTGTGTGTTGTGTGCATGATTTAAATAACAAGAGGCGTTCTTCGCCCTTTTAAAAAAGTACTGTTGCGGGTTGAGGTTATCAAAAGTAGAACAGCTATTCTGATTTTAAAGCTAAGATCACACACAGCTACTTTTGTTGCAGTGCATCATTAGAAGCAGCACAGCATAAAAGTAGCGTAGCACGTTTTTTTTATCATGTAACTTTTCTTTTTGAAAGCTACATGCAGAATTTCTTGATTCGTTAACTTGGTAAGCATGTTTGCAATAAAGAAACTATAAAAAAATCAATTGAATAACACAAAAATCAAAAAAAAAAAAAAAGCCGCGACTCATTAATTTAGTTAATCTACGGAGAAGACGCCGACAACATGCCATAAAAAAGAAGATTCTGATAAAACATTGGATCAAAAATAAGAAACGGTTTTGTACTTGTCGTGCCTTTAAAGCCTTTTTATAACATTTAAATATTTTTTATAATCATATAGATCATCAGGCATAATCGTCAGGCCTCTATGTTCTCCGTGGAAGAAGAGGAAACTGACACCATTTATTGGTGTAGTCTGTTATAGTCCAGATCGTATCATTCTAGAAATGTGATGGTAATTGGCGCACAGAGGAGTATTTGGGTGCTGTAGGCGGCCAAAATTATTTGTTTAATTTTAATGGGTTTTTTATACCTAATTTACTTCGAATGAACATAATATTGTGAAAAAACAAAATAACACCCCACTCACAATATTTTAACCCCTTTTTACCCCACATTATAACCTTCTTTACAAGCAGTAAGAAAAAAAAATCAATTAATATTATGAATTTACATATATATTATAATAAAACAGTAATTTTGTAAAAAACTAAAAGTTTTTAATAATCAATAAATATTAAACCATAAAATCTTTTTTTTATATGAATAAAGCAAAATGCAATAACAAGGATAAAGCTTCTTGTTAGTTGAGCGAACAACTTCATACTGATGTTTCGTGAGCCCTAAAAATAAAATTTACACGTAACTAGTAATAAAAATAAATAAAATTATTAATAAAAAAGTAAATCACTTGTTTTACCTGCTTCAACAATCATAGAAAGAGCCTCCAAAGGCGACAGCTTTTTAGCTATTGCCATATCAGGTTTATTTTGACCATCTTTGTCTATGTCCTTAAAACATTTTGCAGCTTTTCTTTGTCCAGTGGTTCTCAATTTGACTTTAGTGGCGTACATAAGCTCTTCCAGTTCAACATTTTTTCGAAGACCTTCGGTTTTTCTCCTTTTCGTGCGTTCACTAGATTCATCGAATGGTTTTGTTGGACGCCCTGATGAAGAATGACGTGAGGTAGGTATTTCAGAAGACCCTTGAAGCCAAGATTTATTTTTTAAATTAAATTTTTCCAAAGATCTACATGAACCTGACCATTTATTCTTAAATTGGAACTTAAATTGTGACATTTTGTGTCGAAACTCTCAGTTCAGTTTCGCCGTAATTCTTTCGACCCAACAGAACGTTTTCAGCATAATCTAATTTTTTGCTAACGCTAAATTTTGGTAAAAATAAAATTAAAACAAAATATTTAGATTTAAATAAATACATACACTTATTTCATATACATAACAAAATTACAGATCAAATAATACATACCTGATTGCACCATCTCCATATTAAATTCTGTTTTTTCTAAATAATCAAAATTTAAAACAAACACACGTAAAACCGAAAAAGATGATTTTATTGCTTGCAGCCAAAACCGTAAAAGCAAAATTGGAAATGAACTAAATAAGTATTAAAACAATTTTCTTATCTTATGTTTTTTAGGAGCATTCTCTCGATATCTTTTTTAGACGGTTTTTAATACCTACAGATAAATATTTTATTTTATGGGTCTCGAATTCAAAATTGCATTTTTAAAAAATAAATAAATAAGTACTGTAGCTGGGGAAGGTGCATTTTTTAAATATTTTTAATGTAATTTGATGGGGTATTATAATTAAAAAAAAATTTAAAGAAATATCTCCTTTTCTGACCATTTTTTATTATTTTTTTTAATATTATGTATTAAATTGCACTTGTTTAAGCATAAAACTATATTTGCTGCAATAAAGTTTAAATTTAACTACGACCAAAAGCGCAAAAAAGAGCATCAAAATTTGTGTTTTTCTTAAAGCTAAAACTTTAATTCTTAAAACAACCGCAAAAATTTTGCTTGGAAATGCTTGGTAACATACCTTTTTTATATTTGAAAATAAGAAAGTAAAGAAAAACATTCGTTTTCAACACATTTTAATAAAAGGTTGTTTTTCCAAGGAACCCGAAACAATAAATGTTTTAAAATTTAGTGCAAAATAGTTTATACTCAAGGTCAAAATCCCCATATAAAAAAAGTTTTACACTTCTGTTTGAAAAAATACAGTAATATATATTTTATACAAATTTATATGAATACTACATTAATTTAAACAACCCTGTTTGAGTACAAGATTTAAGTCGAGCCAAATAATAAACTGCTATATATATATCAACCTATTTTTCTAGATAATTATTCCAGCGCCCCTTAGAAATTCTGAATATGAATTTGGACTATGTAGTTCAAATTTTTTAAAAATCATTTATGACCGGCTAATTTGCCAAATTACTTCTCTGTGTGGCGTCTGTAAGTAGCCAAAATACGTTATGATCTTGTTAAAAACAATACTAACAAGAGTAACAGGTAATTGCTTCTTATTATAAGATTTTTTTATTTATTTAAATTATAACACTTTTTCGTTTTTCTATTAAATATAACGCTTATTTTGGACTAAACAAATGGTACATTTAATTCATGCTCTAAATACGTTTTTTTTTAGATTTTAACTAAGACTCATATAAATACGTACATCCTTTTTGTTAGCGACAATTATTATTACGCCACAGACGATTAGTTACTAATACCAATTTTCTAATAATTAGAGGTAATTTCCTTATAAAGTGACCTACATTTATTATATCTAAATTAACTGGTGTAAAAAGTATAAAATAAAGTAAATGAACAACAGTAATAACCATGTTCTAATTGATATATTATTTCCAATAGAACAACAGTCTAAAGATTAAAGGTAGTATCAGACTAGGCAATTTTTTACTGCCTTCTGCAATTTTAATTTCCCATACGCAATTGATTTATTTATGACTGTATAAAGAAGCTTTACTTAAGCAACTTCTTAATTGTATAATATCTGTTATGTAACTAACAAGTCCTCAAATTTATCATTTAGGATAATACAATGCTCCTTTTCTATTATTAAAGAACATCGCTTTTCAGCGGATGCAGTTAGTAATAAATAATATGTGATAATATATTATATATACACTCATGGACAAAAATATCGAATAATCTTGAAATTTGCCATAAGACGCAAAGTGTGGAAAATTTTAAAAATATTCGATATTTTTGTGCACCTATATATATATATATATATAGGGTTATCCAAATTAAGTGTCCACAATTGGTAACTTTGTTATTAGTGAAAATACAAAGTTGTTTAAATTAGCAAACCAGTAGCATTTTTTACGCTGGTTAAAATGAGAAATAAAAAAAACAATTGAGAATCGTTACTTTGATTTTTTCAGTACAATAACATTTTTTTTTAATGGAAACCCCTGTATATTATACTTTTTTCTGTTAACACATCAAATTTTAAACAAAAAAGTTAATAATGACTTTTCTCCTAGGTTACAAATTGTTGAAGTTATGGCCCCCAATCTGAAACAATTAAATTGTATCGACAAACTTTATTTTCAACATCAACTCATAATCTTACAAAATAAAATAACAAATTTTTTTAAAGAAGATGCTCGAAAACACCACCTTGTTCTTTAAAACATTTTTGGGCTCGTTTTTCAACTGCTCGAACTGTCTTAAGTATGCCCACACCATCTATCTGGGTTCCTAACTGCAGTTTTTAAAGCGTCGACGTTATCGTACCTTCGCTTGTAAATTTGGTTCTTTAAGTAACCCCACAAGAAGTAATCAAGTGGGGTTAGATCTGGTGATCTGGGCGGCCACTGGATTGGGACATTTGTTCCTATCAACTGATCATTAAAAGTAGTACTTAGAAAATGATAAGTACCTCTGGAGTTGTGGGCAGGTGCGCCATCTTGCTGAAAATGCAGATGATGTCTACTTATAAGATCCAATTCGTCTAAGAAATTATTCAAAATTTCTGTCATAAATTCAACATATCTTTCACCAGTTAGGGTGCCCTCATAAAAGAACGGACCAACAATTTTTGAACCAATTATACCGCACCAAACGTTGAAACTGAAACGGACTTGTGGACCTCTTGGATGTACTATACGGAATACATTTGTACTTTTTTAAAATCCTTTGAACAGTACCATAACTAAAATTAGTGTCCTTGAGAATATCTGGTATTGAATTCTCACGATAAGCTTCGAAATATCCAATAACTGCAATTACCGTGGCCTCGCTAATTGTGAATTCTTTTTTTGTCCTTGTTTTAGCAAAAACATTTTCGTTGCTCCTAAATGTTCGATAAAGTCTCAGAAAATATCGTTCATACGGTTGAATGCGAGCGAGATATAATTTACTGTAGTATTCTCTTGTTCTCAAGGAGGATTTTCTGCACACTAAATAGCATTCTAACATATCACACTTTTGCTTTAAATTAATGACCGACATAATAAAGCTTATAAACAAGTATTTGACAAACACACTAATGTTTAACATTATTTGATTTTATCATTGTTTTCCAAAGCCTTCTAGTTGCGAGTATGTCCAGTTTAGCAATTTGTTGCTTATCTTAATGCTGTCAAATCGCGAAGGCCATGTTGTTTTCATAGCCGTCTTAATATTTTAATACTGCAAATAATTAAAAATATTTATCGTTATTTTGACTTTATTTTTGACTCTAGCGGAAAAGTCATTATAAACTTTTTTGTTCAAAATTTGATGTTTTAACAGAAAAACATGTAATAAACAGGGGTTTCCATTTAAAAAAATGTTATTTTACTGAAAAACTCAAAAATACGTTTCTCAATTGTTTTTTTCTATTTCTCCTTTTTACCAGCGTTAAAAATGCTACTAGTTTGCTAATTTAAACAACATTGTATTTTCACTAATAACAAAGTTACCAATGGTGGATATACCAGGTGGTGCATCGCCAGACTGGCCATAGGAAATCCCATGTAAATTTGGAAGACGTTGATAAGATTAGCTCACATTCTTAATGTCTTTTTTTTTCTGATAAAGCAATTAAAAGTTATTTAAGAAAAACTATTTGTAAAAACGTTGCATACCTGCTACATACCTTAATGAATCCACCAGTAAGAAATAAAATGTCTTGTCAACTTTTTAATTGACGTTTTACTTTGTATTAGTTATTTTAAAATGTTTTACAGTATTGAAGAAAAAATAACATAAAATAAAAAACGAAATTTAGTATGTGAGCTAATCTTATCAACGTCTTCAAAATAGTCTAATACAATTTTGTTGTTCATTTAATAGGGGAGCCAATATTTCAATGTATCAAAATTTACAGGGGATTTCCTATGGCCAGTCTGGCGATGCCCCACCCGGTATATATATATATATATATATATATATATATATATATATATATATATATATATATATATATATATATATATATATATATATATATATATATATATATACACTAACGGCCAAAAGTGGAGAAACAATAATTCGTTTTAGCCAATAAAATTATAATAAAATTGATTTTAATGATTTTACATTAAGGCTCATTTGTATTTTTTCGTAGAGTAAATTAATTTAGATAAAAAGAAGTACTGTGGAGAATTAACATTTATATTCAAATTTTACAATGACAAAAGTGGAGAAACCAAATATTTAAAAAAAAATTAATTTAAATGTATTGGTCATATACAGTCCTTGACACTAGGAATGTGTCGCATATCTTTTATTCTTTATTACGTCAATACACCGACTTTTCATTGACTGTATTAAGCTGTCAATGTAGTCTTGTAATATAAAATTCCATTCTTCTTGAAGTGCCCTTAACCAATCGTTGTGGTTTTTAAATTTTTCTTTATGTTTTTGCCTAATTTTCCTGCCTAAATGTTTCCAAAGGTTTTTAATGGGGTTTAGGTCAGAGCTCTGTGTAGGTTACTTCATTAGAGGGATGTTGTTGTCTTGAAACCACTTTTTGGCCATCTTCGCAGTGTGTCCATTTTACTATCTACTTTTACCACTGGCCCCATTCCCCAATCAGAGAAACAGCCCCACACCATAATATTCCCACCCCCATGTTTTACCGTTGCCCCTATATACCTTGGATCCAGTCTAGTGTTTCTGGGACGGCGAAGCCATTGCATGCCATCCGGTCCAAACAAGCAGAAATTGCTTTCATCGAAAAAAAGCACCGTTTTTCATTTGGTCCTGGGCAAACTGGATCCTAGCCGCCCTATTCCTCTTGGATATCGAAGGTTTTTTCGCTGGTCGACGTCCGTAAAGGCCCATTTCGGTTAACTGACGGCGAATGGTTCACAAAGATACTTTAACTTCCGATATTTCTTTTTGGATTTCTTCAGCAGAAATGAAGGGATTTTCAGTGGCCAATCTTTTTATTTTTCTCTCTGCCGCCTTGTCCATTTTTCTTGGCCTACCTCCTGGGATGGGTAACAACAGAGTTCTTTTTTTAAAAAAAAATCAATGGTTTTGCTCTATCTATGCCTATTAATTTGTCTTGCAATATCACTTTGTTTAACACCAGCTTGAAACTTTGAAATAATTAAATTTTTAAGATCAGTACTAAGGTCAATTTCACGAGATATTTGGCACAGTGTAACAGAATATATCAACAAATATTAAAACCAAATTGATTATAAGTTTGGATTTTTTAACAGCGGAAAATAAATGGCGTTTGGAATGTTTCCCTTTTTTTGTCAGCAAAAGCTTTAAAAACATTTTTTTCTGTGAATGATTAGGATAATAAAGTTGAAACATTTTTAAATAGCATCAGCAAATATTAATATAGTCCAGTAAATATTTTTACAAGTTTGTTATATATATATATATATATATATATATATATATATATATATATATATATATATATATATATATATATATATATATATATATATATATATATAAATGCAAATTCTAAGACAACGATGACGTTAGAAACTTAGGTTCAATCAGATTGTAAATCCCCTAAATATATCATGAGTGAGTCGGTTAGTAGTAGAATACTTATGTAAATTTACATACCTTTAAGTTGCCCGATAACTAAGTTATGATTATGATAGTCTGGAATATACGCCGAAACCTGACACTGCATACGTCAGGCCGGAACTTGCCCTGGCTCACTGTCCTGCGCTTAGATTTAAATAATTTTAAATGAGAAATTATTATTTTATTAAATTTCGTGTCACAGATTGCCTCGTCTGATACTAGCTTTATTTTTATGGTAATTATTGAAAATTAAATATGTCTTTTCCTTTTTTAATTTTTTTAAAAACAGGGATATTTTGTAACAAACAATTAAGGAGGTATAAAATTCCTCAAAGAAATAAAAAATTTCTTTAATATTTTTTGTTTTAAGGCTTCAGCATAATTAGAGAACATTTTAATTTATAAAAGGCGCATATAAACAAGGTCTCAAATAAAGTAAGTCCGTAAAGTGAACTTGATGAATAATTTAATTAGAAATATTAAAATGTTTTACATGTTGTGCTTGTAGATTTGCGCTGTTTAGCACCATACAATTCGAGGCATGAGATTTTAAAAGTATATGACGTTTTAATATGTAACCAATGTTTTCAAAGCTTTCACTGTTATTGACCTTTTTCTGTAAAACTTAAATCTTTGACTTCTTTGTCCAACAATGGCCAAATGCTTGTATAACGACAAGCATTAGTATAAGGTTACATAGCAACAACTAGTTTTTAATTAAATTTTTCGGCGAAATAGAAAGGATATATGTATAATTTATTATAAACAATTTATTTGCACTTAGATTAATCTTATTTATTGCACCCTTAAGCTTCCTAATTACAAGTCTGCTAAAGGATGAACTGGAACCAACATCTTTAGGAAACAAGAAAGAACGCGGAGATGATTCTTATGTTAATCAGACGCGCTCATGGAAAAATATGGGGCATTAAACTAAACATAGTTTATTGGGTATACACCATGGTGGTAAGGCCTACGATAACATACGCATCACTGGTATGGTGGGCAAAAATGCGACAAAGAACTACTGTTACAGAACTGTCCAAGGTACAGATACTTGCTTGCTTAACTATAACAGAAGCAATTAAAACAACCCCAACAGAAGCCATGGAGTGTCTTTTAGACCTTCCACCATTTAACCTCATAGTGGCTACTTCCGACTGCAACAAAAACCAACTGATGTCTACGCTAGTTTGGGACACAACAACATAAAAAGTCAGGTTGGCAGTAACATCCTGGACGAAGAAACGAGGAAAAAATTCCAGATCGAACTGAGTGGCAGCAACCCGATCTCCCCGGCACGGTTGGAGATATCATCTGGTCTACGGATGGTTCCAAAACCGAGCATGGAACTGGGACGGGAATTTACAATTCTCCTTTCCACTAAGAAAACAGTTCTGTATTTGAAACAGAAGTATATACTTTACTGCACTGTGCAAAAGAAAGTAACAGGAGGGCTTATAAAAACAAATGGATTTGCATAATAACAGACAGCCAGGCGTCACTGGGGGCACTAGCAAACCCCAAGGTAACGTCCAGGCTGACATGGGAATGCCAAAAAGAACTGGAAGTCCTGGGAGAACGCAACAGGGTAACTCTCCTGTGGGTACCACGACATTCGGGAATAGAAGGCAACGAAAAAGCGGATGAGCTAGCCAGACATGGATCATCCACACCATATTTTGGATCAGAACCTGCCCTTGGAGTGACCAAAACCACAGCACGAGGGCAAACCAGAGAATGGACCCGAAACAAATACAAGGAATACTGGGAAAACCTCGGTAGAATAAGACATGGAAAAAGCTTCATAAGGGGCTCATCCAAAAGAACAAAGAAAGAACTACTTAGACAAAGTAGGAAAAGACTTCGCATAACAGTAGGATTCCTAACAGGGCACGATAACCTAAGAGGACATCTACCCAAGATAGACTCATACAATGGGGAGTCAAGTTGCAGAATGTGCGAGGAGGGGGAAAAACAGCCCACCATATACTGTGCGAATGTGAAGCGTTGAATCACAAAAGACAGGTATTATTTGGGCAACCGAAAATGAGCCCACAGGAATATATCAATCAACCAGTCTCAGGGTTATACAGACTCGTAGAAGGAACAAGACTAATGGGAGGATTGGTATAAAACATAATGGGAGGTTAGGCACAAAAATTTCAAGAGGCTGCGCTGCCTCCGTTAGTGAATCAAGACGGCTCCCAGGGAAGAAAAAGAAGAAGCATGAACTTCTTTTCTCCGGGAGCCATCTTGATTTACTACCGGAGGAACTGCAGCCCCTTGGGCTTTTTGTGCCTAATCTAGGGATAAACTTATCAAATTAACTGTTTTGCAGTTATGTATTTTGATAAAAAAAACTCTCCACAAAAACATGCTGCACTGCCTAATTCTTTACTGGTAAAACTGGTTAACATTTTCATTAAAAAGTAGTAATAATTTTGTATAATTTCAAATTTAATTATAAAAAGATGAAATCACCATTAATTATGCAATATTAATAAAAAAAACCGTTCTAACAAAATATCCCCGACATATTACTTATATAAGTTTGCAAGAATATCAGTTTGTGTATACTTTGCACGTTTCTCCACGTATCTGTTTTAAAACTTCGATTCTAGCAGAATATTAAACAAGCCGATCCCAGTTAATAGAAAATAATTTATTTTCTTGAAAATATAAGCCAACGAGGTTTTTTTGTTAAGGACATAGGTATTTGAATTGGAAAAAAAAGTATTTTAAGAAAATGGTCAGTGGCGTATATTGACGTAAAAAATTAGGTTATTAGCCAAAATGTTTTAAATTGTTTCAAAAAGTGGGAGTGTCCCCCCCACCCCGGCCTCCTCTAATAAACGCCCCTGGTGATAATAAAGAAAGCTTCTTTTGGTACTATAACTTAATGTTTTCGGTCTAAGTGATGGTCTAAGGAATGGGAACACAAACACGGAAGAAATGAGAGAAAAAATTGTAAATGAAATTAATCGTCTTAATCAAGAACTTCAAATAATATCGGCGAGCTAAGAAAGGCTACGGAGAGGTTATAAATCATGTTTCGAAAATAACGGGGGTCATATAGAACATTTAAATTATTAGTAATATTATAATTTTATTTTTTGTTATAAATGTTCCTATTACCCACCATATTTTACCTCGTATTGTATTTTAAATTTTTCCGTTTATTGTAATTTTGCTGCTTGGTTTAGAAATAGATATATCATATCATTTCTAGCATATAATATAATTTAAAACCGTTCTTCTGATGAAAACCTTATTATAAAACTACTCAAAAAAAAAAAAAACGTATTTTTTAAATTCTTGATTTTGACAAATAAGCACCAGTGACCTGTTGCAGCCGGGTTTTTAGGTGAAACTATCCTTATAGTATCATGCAGTTTTTAGACAATTGCAGCAGAACCACAGGAAATAAAATCTCTACCTATTGATATAAAAATATACGGGGTGTTCCATTTAAAAAATACGTCACACGTGCTATAACTCTTTTGTTTTTGTTTAAAATGTTTTTCTGATTAGATTATTGAATTCTACGGAAAAAAATACACGAAATGGCTATATTCATTTCTTAAAAGTACAGGGAAGTTCAAAAATAAAGCCCTGTTTACTTTAAAATGAATAACCCTGTACAAGTAACTTTTTTATACCTATCCTAATTATATAAAACATTGTTTATATTTTTGCCTTTCTCGCCAAGGTAAATTTAATAATAATAAATATCTTAAATTAAATAATTAAGGATTTATGTGCAACAATTTATTGTAATATTGGTAATATTTTATCTGTAATATAGATATTATCAAACAGTGTGGTAAATTTAAAATAACTTTACTTGTTTGATATATAATATATTAAGCTTTAAAAAGATTCTAATCAATGAAATCCGCAAGCAGCAGATATTCGAGCAAAAACTATTTCCTAGGAAGTAACAGTTTGTCGAACTTTTGTGAAAGGAACTTTCAATGAGTAGCAATTTAGATCTTTTTTAAAAAATCATTTGACAAATTAGTTTAAGTCGCTCACGTAGAGAAATAATTGGTTGCTTTGAAACTAAGTGAGTTTTTATCTATTGTTGTTGTGCATGTATTAACTAATAATCTTATGTAATAAATTTGGACGGTGAAATTTAGTCCAAATATGTGAATCAAAGCAGAAATTATTTCAGTTTACCTATGATGGTTTTGGGTATTTACTTGATTACGAGCCAATATATTTTTTTCGTGCAAAATTTCCACGGATCAAGGCGCCAGGCCAAGATTCGGCCTGGCGCACGTAGTGTGTATATTACAAGTAATGTTTTAGCCTGCCTCCCCCCTGATCGTAAATTTGTTAGAGTTCCACTTAAATGTATGATATTTGGTATGTAAATTTACGTAAGTATTTTTATTACCCCTACCCGTAAAAAATATGGGACAGTTATGTTAAGTGGTTTATGAGATATTCGAGTTGGAAAATCACCTATTTTACTACTAACCCACTATTTCATACATTCATTGACCCATCAAAATTATGGGGCTTTACTTAAAGAAGTTAAGACTTGAATTTTGATATGTAAGTAGGTTTTAGGACACACGTAAAGGAAAAATTCTCAAAACTGTACATTTTTTACTCGGAACGCCCTAAAACAGGAACAGTAATACCGTATATTAAGGTGGTAATTTGAAAGTTTGTATCTATTTAAATATAGACCGAGGTCTTTTTTGATTTGACAAGGTTTTTTCTTGGATTTGTTTGTATTAATGAAAACAATTGTCTGTGTTAATGAAAAAAAGAACAATTATTAATATGGACATGTCGGTAAAAAACTTGCCAACTCAAAAAAAACTTGGTTTAATTTTGGATCTTAGTATTTTAAAAGGCTGAGATTGAATAAGAACTTGGTCCTTATTTTACATGAGAGTTTTTGGTATTATTCAAATTAATTAACAAAGAGTTAAGTTTTGGCATGTAACAAACAATAATTATATAAACAAATCTTTATTGAAAAAAAAATAAAATACACATTCCATTTGCCTAAGAATAATGATAAAATAATCGGGATTATATTTATTTGTCATTTGTATACATTGCGGATTCTTAAAGGGGTTTCGCGTAATCACACTTACCATTTTTAATTGGTGTCTAACTGGTCGTAAATGTTAAAAGAAGTGAAAAGAATTGTACAAAATTATTAGAAGTTTTATTTAAAATTGCTGTTAATATTAAAGGTGTTCTAATAAAGTATTTTGTATTTATGTTACTAAATTAATAAACGTGCCAGTAATGTACTTTTATGTTTATTGTAGTATTTTTGGGTATTGCTTGTATGTACCTATAGGGTATGAATTACTTATATTGTGTTCAATAGGCTTTTTTCATGATTTTTTTTTATTAGCTTATTGCAAAGCCACATGAAAATAAAGGCCAAAAATATTTTTTCCCGATTTTTTTGGCCTCCGGAAACGCCTTAAAAATCAATTTTAAGTTTGAATTTTGTAGGCCCGTGACGTCACGGCCCTAAATTTTCCATTGGTGGAATTTCTGCTTTGTTGTCAGCTTTTTGTTATTCGATACGCCTGTCATCAAATATCGATATGCGCAACAACTACAAAGTTGGCGTTTCCTGTCAATTGTCATATTGTCAATGTCAACCTGTATAACCTGTAACCTCTAATATTTATTAATAATTTCTAATTTGTAAATAGTGTGTGTTCTTTCCAAATATTCCAATTTATTACTATAGTTATTATTATCGCCAAACTTTCCTTGATATGAAGCCTTTTTACGAGTAAATTTCCGTTATTTTATGCAAAATGAAAAAAGTGTATTGTTATTATTTGCGAAACCAGAAGCCGGGAGTTTAGGATCTTCAAAAATATTCTTTTCTTTCCAAAACAAGACGATAGGAGAAAAGCCTGGTGTGCTGCTGTAGGTATTGAGAAAATGCCCAAAGGACATGCCTATTATTGTTGTGAAAACCATTTTGATGTAAGTTTTTATGTCTTATTCCAATTGAAACTATTTAGGTAGTCTGGCTGTGTTTTAGTGTAAAGTCTAAAAAGCATTTCGCATTTTAGCATTTCGTTAAAAAACGATACGATTGTCGATATCGATAGTTCCTAAACAGACTTGGCATCCATGTTGAATTTGATTGGTTAGGGTGGCGGGCTATTTAAATTACAATGATAATTAAACCTTAAATAGAAAAGTAAGGGGTTTGTATTTTTCCGTGTTATTTAGCAGGTTTTGCTGTTTATTTCTACTTTTGGGATTTTTATTACCATTATCAATTTTCAATTGTGTCCAATTCGATTCCTTGTGTGGAAATAAGGAACCTGTAGTACAAACATTAAAATTAAAAACATTTGGATTTAAAGGGATACTACAAGACACCAGTGGCAGATAAGGTGTTTTGACTTACAATTTTAGGGTCAAAAGTCTTAGTAGTTAACACTTATGAGTATTTTACTATTTTTATTTAATTTATTTTCATGTATGGACTCCAAAGTTTTAATATATTAAAATATTCATACACAGCGTGTCCCAGAATAGGTGACCAAATAGGACCAACGGACTATAATTTTTGAATTTAAACACAGTATTTTGGGGTTGTCTGCTTGGTCTAAAACAACAGTTCGCAAATTTTACTCAGATCGGTATTATACAGAGTGAGTTACATACAAGGAAACTGGAAAAATCGCCACCCATGAAGTGTGTAGTTTAAATGTAAAACTTAGAGCAAAATTATTAAGACACATTGTTTACAATCTAAAGGGTCTTGACGCATAAGGTCGGGGTAATCGGCCTTTTTACTAGGCTTGTTAAGAATAAAAAAACGTGCTTTTTCCTTTTTTTTAATTTACGTAGGTGCTTTAGAAACTGTTTTATTAAATCTTGAAGATGTTTGTTTTTTTTAATATCTCAACCACATTAAAAGATTTTTTAGTTTTGCTTTCTAAGCGCGGATGAAACACAAATTTTTTCAAAAATTTTTGGCGGGAAATTCATTTCTTTTTTTTAGGTTTTAAAAATTATAAATATTTTTTTAACAAAGCCTATTGACCCACGTTGAGATGAAAAAAATATATGTGATGTGTCTTAAGTAGATCTAGCTCCATGAATTTATTTCATAATTTTTGAATGGGTGATAGGGGGTCAAAAAATTCAAAATCTATTTTTTTTTCGCTATTTTTTAATATGTTTTTAGAAAATACTTTCAGTTTTATATATTTTTTTTAATAGAAGTTTAAAATAAATGTTAAAATAAATGTAAGATGAAAAGATTTAAGATAAACAGGTAAAGACGTTTGTTTAAAATTTGCCTCTATTTTTTAGTAATATTTCAAAAAACGTTTTATTATTTTTCTTGTTTACTTTTTAATTTAAAAGTGATTAAAAATTTCTATTCTTCAGAAAAATAAAACAAAAATAATAAAATTGAAAGTTTTTTCTAAAGAAATATCAAAAAAATGGCAAAAAAGATTTTAAATTTTTGACCCCCTATCACTTATTCAAAAATTATGAAAACATTTATGAAGCTAGATCTACTTAGACATATCACATATATTTTTTTATCATAACGTGGGTAGGCTTCGTTAAAAAAATATTTCGAATTTTTACAGCCTAAAAATAAATAAATTTTTCGCCAAAAGTTTTTGAAAAAAATTGTGCTTCATCCGCGCTTAGAAGACCTTTAATTTGGCGCAAGCAAAACATAAAATCTTTTAATGCGGCTCAGATATAAAAAAAAATAAAAAATCTTTATGATTCAATCAAACAGTTTCTGAAGTAACTACGTAAATAAAAGAAAGAAAAAAGCACGACTTTTTATTCTCAACAAGCCTAGCTGAGTGAAATTTCAAAAAGTGAAAAGGCCGATTACGAGCTCTAAGTCCATGTTATGATTGTATAAATTTTAATTCTTAATAAAATTTTGCTCCAATTTCCAAATGTAAAGTAGTATAAAGTAGATTTTACCTAAACAAGCTATTTTCCTAGAAATGGTAATTTTTATTCAACCTAAAAGCTAACCCATGTTTTTCTCTCCTAGAACATGAGGATAAAAGCAAAAAAAAAGCAAATTGAAGGCACAAACTGCAGTTTTTTTTTGTGAGCATTCCACTATTACTTCCTAAATGCATTTTATGTAGATTAAAAGTGCTTCGGGCTGGGGAACAGAAATTGAACGGTAAAATAAAAAGCTTTTTACGCTCTGCTGTTAAAATAAAAGCCTGAAAAATATGAACTTTAATGTCGTTGCATATGGAAAATATAAACATAAAAATAAAAAGCAAAGTATGCACTGTGGTTAAAGTACCTTCGATAAAACTCTCTTCGGGATATTTTTTGGTAATAAGGTCAACCACATGAAAAATCAGGAAATATTTTCGAAATCTGGTTAATTCAAAAAATTTACAGCAATCGTTAATTTATACTGATATTATAAAAAGTAAAGCTTTGATTGTTTGTTTGTTTATTTGTACTGAATAGGCTACGAAACTACCCTCTAAAGAAAAAGAATGAGGGTGAAAGTTTGTATTGAACTTCGTCATTTCTGGACTGGAAGTATGAAAATTGGTATGTAGGCTATTAATTACGATTAAAAATAATCTGTTTTAATATATTTTAGATTACATCTGTTGGGTAAGTTAAAATGGGGATAAAAGTTATATGTACAGGGTTTTTCCGTATATTTTGGAGCACCACCAGAGCTTTTATTTTAAAAGTAAGAAGAAATTTTAAATTATAAAAGTTAAAGAATTTTTACTGAACCGTCAGAATTTGTCATCAGATAAAACAAAAGAGCATCGAAAATGTGTTTAAAATACCAAGTTTGGTTTTTTAATAAACACCTGATATTATTATTTTTTGGCTTCTTACTTTACTTCATTAAAAAATATATTAATATGTTGATGTTTCTTCTTCCGTTTAATCAGTATTTCAGTTTAAAATATAACATATTTAAGAAAATATAGATTGCCGAAAAAACAAAATTTAGTCTATTTATTAATCGATTACTGATTTAATATTCGCTATAATTTAATGTAATAAAAAAGGTGGATTGCGGTAAAAATGCGGTAAATTTCATAGTTTTGCTGACGATAGTACCTCCACTTATATTCATTTCTTAAGCCACCGTGTAATCCTGATTTGAAAACAAGCGCAGGTAGTGCAGATATTCTTCACAAGACCTCAAACTTATCTTGGATTGGGGCGCCAAAATCTTGTTCAGTTTAAGTCTCGAAAACACAGTCATGTCGCTGTCGCGAAAAAGTCTGCAAATGCTCATCCCTACATATGGCGCCAGTTCTGCAGAACAAAGAGTCGTTTAATCTTGTGGTTACTTTGAGAATAACCTCAACTGGCACAAACACATTTTATCCATAGCTTCGGCAGTTCAAAAAGATTGGATTTCTCTTGAGCCAGAAAATATTTTCTTTTCCAACTACCTGTATTATCCCAAATCAGACCTCTTTAGAATTGTCCATGTCTGGGAATTGGTATGTAGGCTATTAATTACGATTAACAATAATCTGTTTTAAAATTTAGATTACATCTGTTGGTGTTTAATTAAAGATAAAGTATATGTACAGGTTTTCCGTATATTTTGAGCACCACCGAGCTTTTTTTTAAAAGTAAGAAGAAATTTTAAATTATAAAGTTAAGTATTTTACTGAACGTCAGATTTGCTCAGAAAAAGAGATGATGTGTAATCCAGTTTTTTTTGAATAAAGACACCCGTATATATATTTTTGCTTCCTTCTTTACTTCATTTCAAAAAAATATAGTTGCATGTTTCTTCACCTTTAATCAGTATATACCTTAAAATTTTTTATTCAATTCCGAAAAAAATTTAGTCTTATTAATCGATTACTAGATTTAAATATTCGCTATAATTTAATGTAATAAAAATGTGGATTGCCAGTAAAAATCGTAAATTTTGTTTTCTCGGCAATCTAGATGTTTTAAATATGCAATATTTTAAACTGAATACTGGTTAAACGGTAGAAAGAAATATACAACATATATATATATATATATATATATATATATATATATATATATATATATATATATATATATATATATATATATATATATATATATATATATATATTTATTATATAATCAGAATAGCCAAAAATAATATACAGGGTGTTGCATTTAAAAAACTAAACCTGGTATTTTTAAACAAATTTTCGATGCTCTTTTCTTTTATCTGATGACAAATTCTGAAGGTTCAAAAAATACTTCAACTCTTGTAATTTAAAGTTTCTTCTTACTCTAAAACAAAAGCTCTGGTGGTGCTCCAAAATATACGGAAAAACCCTCTACAGAAAAATTGTTATTTTTGATGTAAACGTGAGAGTTGGTAATTAGACTTCGATACCCAGAAAAAAAGAAAACTTTTGCTAAGAAAGGATTTTAGGAAACTTCCTCCTAAAAGGGTGGAATGAGGAGGGGGTATAATTTTGTGTAAAACTTCGTAATTTCTGGATTCAGAAGTATGAAAATTATTGTGTAGGTTATAAATTACGGTTTAAAATTATCCTTTTTAACATTTTTGAAATTACATCCCTTGGGAGTTTAAAATGGGAATGAAAGTTTGTATCAAAAAATCGGTACATTTTAAAGTTGTTAATATGAAAGTGGGTAATTAGGCTTCTAAACTTCGTTATTTCTGGATTTAGAAGTATAAAAATTGGTATGTAAGCGATTAATTACGATTAAAAATGATCTGTCGTATTTTTTTTTAATTACATCCCTTTGAATGAATATTTTTGATTAGGCTTATAATTACCCAGAAAAAAAGAAAATGGTATTATTCTGGAACTTTATCCCTTGAGGGGCTAAAAAGACCGATGAAAGTTGTATGAGAAATAAGTACTTACTCATTCACAAATGCCATTTATATTATAGAAAATGATAACAAATGATATACGATAAAATAATAATGTTCAATCGCAAGACGTGCGCTACGCCGCAAAGTGTGTGGCGAAAGACGGAGCGCGGGGCGCGTGATGCAATGTGACGTAACGGAGTGTAAAGAGGGCCAGATACCTGAGGGAAGACGTCGTTGACGCACGTAACAATTATATGAAATTTTTTCGCAAAAACGAAGAGAAAACAGCCAAAATCGCGTAGTCCACGTGGGCGAAACCGCAGACGAAATGCTAGTGTCTCTTTATACTTGCATCATTAAAGAAAGCAAGCTTAAAATATATTTGTTAGCTATTTTTCTGTTTTTTTTTTAATAACCGTTTAATCAATTACACTTCCTTTTAGGCTATTGTTTGTAAGGATATAAAAGAGGTAATACAAGGAACAAATTTGTAAGAGAAATTTTATGACTGATTATGGTTTTTGGGTGCTTATATATGAAAAAATTACAAAGTACCATTAAAACTAGGCTTGCGTTTTTCAGAACGGGATTAATATGTTATAATTTTAAAAATTCCAAATTATCTGGATACATATTCATTTTTAGCAAAAATATGCAGCAGATTTTTGTAAAAAATTAAGTTTGCCATCGAAATGGTAGCTTCTTCCACCGCAGTCTTTGCTTAAACAGATTAAAAATATCCAAAGGGCTATCATACTAGCTATGGTTGTACCAATTTTATAAATATACATATATAAAGATATACTTGATAATTTATTTTCTTGAACCTTTTAGAATATATTCTGAGTTTTTCTTTTTTCTTGGGATTTTTGGTTCAGCAACAAATCAAAACTATTTTAGTTCCATGTTAAAAAAGTTTTATTTCAGACGTTTCGGCTGATTTTAGCCTTTATCAATGATTTTTCTATCTAAAACAATTATACAACTAAGCTTTGATGTTCAGAGTATATGTTAACAATGTACAATTTTTATAAAAATGTTTTAAATTCTTTATCGACTTACCCAAAAAGGTTATAATACTATAAAATAAACACTGCTCTCGATGCCCTCTATTATTGATTTTTTTTAAACTCAAGACATTTGTTTTTAATAATATATTACCACAATAATTATTTACAATAAGCCGTCATAGATTTAAAAAAAAATCAAGGAATGTATACTATTCAACTGTTTGTGTTTTATTATTAAAATAACGTTATGAAACACTTTTATGTATGTATGTATGCATAACTTTATGTAATGTATTTAAAAAGTTAAAATAATCTGATATAAAAGGAAAATCGGCAAAAGATGAAGAAAGGTTGGAAAAATTAACATATCACATATTTATCAAATGTTATTGCAATAATTTTTTCCAACTTTAGAAGGTTCCATTTCGATAGAAAATTTTATTTTTTTACAAAAAATCTCTGTACACTTTTTTGCTTAAATTGCATAGATTTTAAGATAGTTAGAATTTTAAAAATAATGACAATTTTTTTTCGTTTTCAAAACCGCAAACCTAAATTTAATAGAACTTCGTATTTTTTTATATTTAGCTACCCAAAAACCAGAACCAGTCATAAAAACTACTCTTTCGAATTGTTCCTTATTCAAAGCGATTGCTAACAGCCTATAAAACGTAAATGGAACTTCAACAAAACTAAGGCCTGGTACTTTCATTCAAATTATTTTCCGGATAATTTCCATCATAACAATTGTGAGAATTGTAAACATAAAAATTATCCGTTTATAAAAGTACTAGGCCTAAAAAATAAAAAATAAAGAATATTTAAGGGTTTTTCCCATAATTCGTTTTTCTTTATTTTTTTTTTTTAGAAAAAAAAAAAAATTGGTTTGAGGTTTTTATAAATTTTTTTTAAGAAAAAGAAAAACGAACAAAAATTATCATGTTCGGATAAAGGTTGCAAGTTTTTGAATTTAAAACGTTGTTATAAACCTAGTTAATGGAACCCCCCAAAAGTTTAAGTTTAATTTTCTTAAACCCAAAAAAAAAAAAATTTTAAAAAGTAATTTTTTGACCAGGGCTATTATTTATAAGAACAGTTTTAAAATTCAAAAAACTTGCAACTCGTTTATCCGAACATGTAAATTACTATATTTGAAAAGGGAAGATTACAAATTTGAATTTTAATCTATAAGGGTGTTTTTAAAAATGGTTGTAATTTGTTTGTTAGTTTTCCCGATATCATTTGTTTTTCTATTTTAAAAAAAAATTTCATAAAAAATTAATTTTAAAAACGATTTTTTCACAAAAGAAAGGGATTTTAAAAGGGTTTTAATTCTTGATTTTTGTTACCTGCCACTGTTAGTTGTAAAATAATAAATTGGGGTATATTATGGAAAGCAAAATTTCCATTTTTATTATTGACCCTTTTTTAAATTTTAAAAGGCTTGCGGGTTTAATATAAAGAATCTTTTTTTTATTATCATCTTTGGTTTTTCAGGACTTGTGGTTTTGAGAAAAAATAGTAAAAAATATTAATAGGAATAAAGGACCCAACCCTTTAAAAAGGAGCGGTGCCTCACAATTTATATTTGACCGGCAACTTATTTATGACTGGGGTTTCTACTGAGGGTTATCGTTTAAATTTTATTGCGGTCGAGAAATCAACGAATTATTGTGGAATGTACCATACTCTATAGTTATTAGTATTTACTATGTTCTTCAATTCATGTACCTTAGAAGTATGAATTGCCACCTGAAGCAATTTTCTAGTATAACCGTATAATTCTTTCCTTGTTAAAACATTACATTTTAATACCTTTTTCTTATAGTCACATTTTAGCATTTTTTAATTTATTGTTGTGAATGTTTTACTTTATGATGTGAAGCTATTAACGATGTGGCTTTAAATGGCTTTGTCTGTAATGTTCTCATACATTACCGCGTTTGTTCATATCTTTTTTTATTTTTTCTATCGGGTTATTTTCTCAGTTTTTTTACAATTTGCAATTATTATGTATGTTAGGGGTATAAAATTTGTAAAATTGTTAATTGCAAATTTTGATGTTGTTAAATAAGTAAACCGGTGGTCTGTATTTTAACGATTTTTTTACGTTGATGCTCTCGTGTAATGTCATAAGTCATAAAAATTGTAATACAGATTATTAAAAATAATGTGTAGGTATTTTATTTCTTGTACACGCAAACATTTTTACCCTAACCGTAATTGATATTTACGGATCTTTGCGAGATTCGGAAAAGATACTGTAATGATTTTTATTTCATACTGTCTGGTAGACCTTCGATTACAATATCAATTTGTCTCCGATAGGTTAGTCATTAAGTTATCAGAGCAGGTGAGTGTCGTTAAGCAACACTGACCGAATTGTTTCATTTTTATAAATCAAATTAGACATTTAAAAATATGAGAACATGACATTTTCTTCCACAGGGAAAAGTGATGCGATTTTTAGAATATAATGTTATTTTTTGATTTTTGAAATCAAATAATCTAAGAAAAACTTCATTTTTCTAACATACAATCACCACCAAAATTTAAAAAAAACGCATTATAAATAACTGAGATATCAGGGTGTATTCATGAAAAACGGGGCCCACTTATATATATATATATATATATATATATATATATATATATATATATATATATATATATATATATATATATATATATATATATATATATATATATATATATATATATATATATATATATTTTATATTTTTATTATAAATATTTATAAATTTATTAATAATATAAAATTAATATTATATTAAATAAATAATAATAAAATATTATTAAATATAATATATAAATGTAAAAGGTAGTCTTAATACCAATTTCGAAAAAAAGGTCCACTTTTATTTATTTGTGATTAAAATTTTATTTTTTTAACTAATTCCAAATTTTTAATAGTGGCTGATAGGACAAATTTTATTGACACTTCGTTTTAATAATTATTAGCCTCAGTATCGTCAGCTTTAAATGCTTATAACAGCAAAAATTTGATAATAAATTGATATTAAAAATTAAAAATTTATATTAAAATAATTTTAATCACAAAATAAATAAAAGTAGGCCGATTTATTCGAAAATGGTATTAAAATTTTTTTAAAATTTTGAACAACTTTTCCTAGTAACTTATTTTTATATCTTCTCAAATAAATGCACTTTACTCTGAAGAAGAATTGTTAAAAAGTGTATTGTTTTAGAAGGTAGTTATATTGCAAATAAAAAATATTTTTTTCTGCTATAATCAGCTGTTGAGATTTTGAAAATATAAATTAAGTGGTTTTCGGGAATGGTGATTTCAAATCTGACAGAAAAAAAAATATTTAAAATAAGCCCTAATATGCTTTACCCAAAAAATCAGGATTTTTTTACCCTTCAAGACCACACGCCAATGGTAAATGATAGTGTTGACTATGCCAAATACTTCATTTTTCTAACATACAATCACCAATAAAATTGAATGAAAATTGCTGTATTAATAGCTGAGATATCAGGCTGTTTTCAAGAAAAGCGGAACACACATATAAACGAAGTTTGTTACTGAGCGCATCATACCAGGCCTGATCAAAATCTTTGAATATTTAAAATCTGGATTTAAGGGACTTGTTACAGTTCAGTAAGACCATGGAAAAAGATCCTATGTGGATCTTTTGTGACGAAACCCGTACTATAGGTCATCTCAACTTCTGTGGTTTTCCAAATACTTTAAAGACTTGGGAAATAATTAATTTTTCAATTAACACAAGTAGGAGAAGGGATATCGGTCTATAGTTAGAAAGAAGAGTTTTGGATCTTATGTTGGGGATAGGTTGCATACGTGCATTTTTTCAGCTCTTCGGAAAATGCCCATGTCATTAGAAATTCGAAAGGCTCTTACCTGGAATTACCCTTATCAAAAATCCGTGGTGTTTTAGTATGTAAAAAGAAATAAAGAAAAGAATAAAGTTTTAAATATTTTTATTACTAATATTTACAAAAACAAATGTTGATGAGTGCATTATAGAAAAATTACCATTCAATTTTTCGTGAAAAAATTTACAATGGTTTGTTGTTTTGCTTAGTTCTGGTTAGATAAGTGAAGATTTTTCCTATTATAGCAAATCTGTTGTATTAGCGGTAAAAGGTTTACCTTAATTATTTGAATATTATACAGGTAGCTCCTTAAATTTGAATCAGTTCGCAAGTTCGCAATTCGTGGTATCATAAGGCAGGTAATAAAACGAAGCATCATTAGGACACCAAGGCAGTGCGCAATTCATGCACGTCCGTCTAATTCAACTGATAAAAAGAGCGAAATCTAAAAAATATTGAAAGAAACCATATTATAATATTAAAAGCGCAAGTTTAAAGACGACTACCGGTGAAAAACCAATCTCAGTAAAATCCAGTTTATTTTCTCGATACCTTTCAGCGGAATGCATAATCACATCAAAGCAAATTACATCGCATCCAGCCTTTTGTTACAAAATTATTACTGTCTCGTGTAAAACGGATGATTACATAAAAATTACAGTTGTGAGCGAGCCGACAAAATCCATTTATTAAAAGTAAAGCGAGTGCTTTGCTGGTAATGGAAGCCATGCGAATTTGAATTACAAAGTCGGCGATACTTTGATAAGTTAGATAAGAGCTCACTTTGTAATGTTGCTTAAAAATGCATTGTAGTAGCTGCCATCAGGGTATCGGAAGCCGTGTGAGTTTCAATTTGAAATTAAATACGTAATCTATTTATATGTAATAAGTAAGGAATCCCGGTAAAAATTTAATCCCATCAAAAATACTTAAGTAAAATAAGAGTCAAGTTGCTATCCAAAAATCTCGGCCTTTTAAAGTATTGACATCTATTAAACCAAGTTTTTATTGATCTGTCTGTATTAATTAAAACAACTGTGTGTATTAATTAAACAAAAAAAATACATTAATAATCAATAAAAAAAAAACTTGGACCAATTTTAGATCTCAGTACTTTAAGAGACCAAGGTTTTTGGATAGGAACATGAAGTGAAAAAATGAAGTCGGGGGATGGCATGCCTTTTTTCTCAGTATACCTTGCTCTGTAGGTGGAACCATATGAAGTACCTATTCGTCTCTGGCACTCTCGCAACCATATTTCAAGCGGAGGTATTTTTGCTATCGAGATGTGTGCTAGATCGCTGGTTGATCGGCACTGCACACGTAAGACAATTAAAATATTCTCCGATAGTCAAGCAGCTCTTAAGGCTCTTGAATCCAGCCGGTGCAATTTAAAAACCATCTGAAATTGCAAGGATGCGCTGACCAAACTGGGTCAAAACAATAAGGTTACATTACTGTGGATACCTGGACACACCGGCCTAGAGGGTAATGAATCCGCAGACCTCCTTGCCAAAAGGGGGGCGGAGACAAAATTCTCAGGGCCGGAACCGGTCACCGGTATATCTTATGGAACGGCCAAGCAGTTCATATCAGCTTGGACACAAAGAGAAAATCTTCGGTACTGGCATGGACTTCCTGGTCTTAGACACTCGAAGGCCTTCATAAGCCCACCGAACCAACAATGTACTGTGAAACTACTGGAGCAATCAAGGGTACGCCTTAAAACTCTAGTGGGACTGTACACGGAACACTGCAGATTAAAATACCACATGCACAAGATCGGCCTAGCGGAAAACGCCGAGTGCCGCATGTGCATGGAGGGGGATAAATCGGCAGAACACATACTGTTTTCGTGTCCAGCAATGGCACGACTAAGATTCGCAATCCTCGGCAATGACACCTTGTTGCCGGAGGAGGTGAAAGATCTCTCTCCCAACAGGATCATCTGATTTATTAGGAGTGTGGACCTGGTGGGAGAAATATAAAAAGGTGTGAGCCACAATAGACCGATCGGTCGCGGTGGAAGGGTGTTATACCCACTCACTTTAAACCTACCTACCTACCTATTCGTCTCATTCGAATCTCTTATGACTTGGGCATTTTCCAGAGAGCTTGAAAGCTGCACCTATGCAACCTGTCCCCAAAAAAGGATGCGAAAATCTCCCTTTTCTATAGACTTATATCGACGGCAGAGCTGTCGATAACTGAATTAAAATAATTTAAAAAACGTCTATAATTACTTCTCAGTAATTGGATTACTTTCCGGAAAAGGTAATTGTATTTAGATTATTAATTAAAAGGATAATGTAATCATAATTGATAATTGATTTTCACGAATCCCAAGTAATTCAATTACTTAGAAAGTAATTTGATTACTTATAACGTAATTGAATTACTTAAAAATTAATTCAGTTTTCTAATATACATATAATTGAATTATTACGAAGCAATCAATTACCTAACTCTATTAAAAAACTGCCGGAATTTTGGCCAGCCAGAAAAAGCATCTTCAAAGCGGGCCGCTTTGAATCCGGCGAACGCCGCTTCCGCGCCGATTTAGTATTTTCGATTAATGCTTACCGCCAACGTTTTCATCTTTTTTTTTGTGAAAAAATCTGTTAATGCTTGGTATTTTTTTTTTAATTTAAGACTGATTTAAATAGTGTGAAGTGCGCGTATGGTGCATATTAGTATAAATATTTCGTTTGTTTAGTGTATCGTGTTTAAAATATGTGGTAATTTAAACAAAGTAATTTTAAAATATTCCATAACTTTTAGTTTTGATTAATAATTGAATTACTTTTACTTGCGTAATTTACTACTACTTAGAAGAGTAAATGGTAATTGTAATTGAATTACTTTTTAAAAGTAATTGCGACAGCTCTGATCGACGGTCTAATTCTAATACCACGTAGGTGTATAATTTTTTTATAGGGGAAACATTTTCTAAAATGATTCTCCGTAAAAATCACACAAAAATGTTATTTGAATATCAACATTTTTGGCATCAAATTATAAATGGAAGATAAAGCTTAATCCCACATGTCAGAAGGATTTCTTTTTATCGATTGACGCGAAAAAGTAAAATTTAAAAAAATTACGGTATCTGTAATGTAAGTATTAGTATTAGACCGTCGATAGATAATGGAAATAATCATTAATTCACGAATCCTAAAGTATTTGAAGAAACACTAAATTTAACATGATAGACACTATGGATGCTGCCACAGAAAATCCACAGGTATTTTCTTCGTCTTACATAACTGGAACAAGTCCTTGAGTTTCTTGGTAAATCCCAGATCGGTGCTCTCAACATATCCAAAGCTTTTGATCAGGTCTGGCATGATGGGCTTCTTAACAAACTTTATTTCTACGGTCTTTCTCCTAAGCTTTGTTCTTGGCTCTCCAGTTGCCTTTTTAATCGACGTATATCAGTTATTGTGACTGGTCACTTTTTCAGCTACTACCAAATTAATGCTGGGATGCCTTAAGGCTCAGTTCTAGCACAAACTCTGTTTCTTCTTCACATCAACGATCTTCTCTCTTTCACAATCAACCCTATTCATAGTTTTGATAACACTTTTTTACTATAATTGATTATTTTCTTCCTTTTAGTTTGGTTTCCTATAAAAGCGTGTTTTTTAGTTTCTATGATTTGTTTTTTATTTTTTACTCCCACAACAACATCAAAAGTAATCTTATTCAAGAGCTTGGCTATTATGGCCAACGAATCATACCAAAATTCCATATGGAAAAGGAAAACCCCATAGATAACTTAACATGAAGGTCAGGGAAAAACCCATTTTCCAAAAATGATTCTTTTGTTGCTAGTAACTTGGATTCTTGTAAAAAGCGTTTTGTGCCATTTTGCCCTAGCGCGAGAGTGTCTTTTTTATTTTTTTTTTTATTTTGGTGATCCTAGTTAGGATATTAGAACAAAGTTATTAAATAATTGTATTGTCATCGGCTCTTGAACCCTATACAAATTTTCAAGTAATCAGACTTCTTAAAATTGGTAAAAATTAAGTTGAAAGATCCGTTATATAGATACATGGATACATACAGGTGAAGCTAATAAAGGCATGGTAAAAATCACTTCTCTAAACTATGCTTATGTTTATAATCTTGTTGTTGTAGACAAACCAAATAGACACCATAAATTACTTTAAATCATAATAAACAACTCTCTTTGGAAATGTTTTGTTTGTTGAAAATAAATCTTCTAATGATGTCAAAATCTCGCTTACCAATTTAATTATGGAACCTACCTACTTTCCTAGAGTTCCCACCCATAATTCTAACCCCCTAAATCTCTTTCTTACTTCCACCCCCCAACTCGATCAATCATTAGTACCTGCTCCCCTTGGTCGCTCTGACTATGGTTTGGTCACCGTATCATACTCCACACATTTTGAGGCAACTGAACGCATGCCGCCACGAACCGTCTGGCACTACAACTCGGCCGACTGGGATGGTCTGAGAGATTTCTTTGCCAGATACCCTTGGGATCCTATCTGCTTTTCTTCTTACGATCTCTTCGAAATATGTAAATAAATTACCGAAACAATTTAACTAGGTATTGAGACCTATATTCTCCACACTAAAAAGAACCCCATAACTTTAAATCACAAACCGTAGTTTTCTAAATCCTGTGACAAAGCTAGACTTTTAAAAATTCAAGCCCACAAAAAGTTTCTCCAAAACTCCAGTCCCGACAAGCTAGCATCGAAGCAAGAAATCAGTACAATCAGACCATCTCAGAAGCAAAAGACCGTTTTAACAATCGGATAAAAGATAAAGTTCTCCCTTGCTCAAATGGCAGTAAAGCTTTCTGGTCCTTTGCCAAAAATATTAATCAAAACTTTTGCACAAATTCTTTTCTACCCCTAATCTCTGAAGATGGAATTGTCTCTACCTCCAAAGGACAAGCCGAACTATTTGCCCAACAATTTGCTGCCAATTCTACGCTTGATCCTTCTATTAATCTTCCTCTTCCAGCAGTTGTCCCTGTTTCTCTTAAAATGTCCGATGTAAGTTTTAAAGTCAAATAGATCAAGCGTATTCTTTCTTCTCTTAATACTAAAAAATCGTCTGGGCTAGATGGCATATCAGCAATCGTCTTAAAAAAATGTGCTGCCGAGCTTGCACCCATCCTAACTCGTCTCTTTCAAATCTCTTACGACACCAGCATTTTCCCGAAGAGTTAGAAAGCTGCACGTGTGCAACCTGTCCCCCAAAAAGGTTTCAAAACTCTCCCTTCTAACTATAGACCTATATCATTTCTTTCTGCTGTTTGCAAAGTAATGGAAAAATTCATTAATTCCCAAATCTTAAAGTATCTGGAAAAACATAAGATCTTACATGATAGACAGTATGGATTTCGTCACAGTAGATCCACAGCTGATCTTCTTTCCTTTGTCTCACACAACTGGAACAAGTGGATTGAATTTCTCGGTGGATCCCAGATCGTTGCTCTTGACATATCCAAAGCTTTCGAACAGGTCTGGCATGATAGGCTTCTTAACAAACTTCCTTCTTACGGTCTTCCACCTAAGCTTTGCTCTTGGCTTTCCAGTTTCCTTTCTAATCGACGTATATCAGTTACTGTAGATGGTCATTCTTCCAGCTTCTACCAAATTAATGCTGGGGTGCCCCAGGGCTTAGTGCTGGCACCCACGCTGTTGTTCCTACACATTAACAATCTTCTCTCTTCCAAAATCAATCCTATTCATAGCTTAACTGACAAAAGTATAACTACTCTAGTATTCAACTTCTTAAGCCACCATGTAATTATGATTTGGAAAAGCCACTGCTTATCCCAAACATATGAGCGGCCAACTTCTGCAGAACAAACAGTCGTTTAATCTTGAGAATAACCTCAACTGGCACAAACACATTACATCCATAGCCTCGGCAGCTTCAAAAAAGCTTGGATTCTTCTTTCCAGCCCGAAAATATTTTTCTTTTTTCAATTTGTACTTTCTGTATGTATCCCAAATCAGACCATCTTTAGAACATTGTTCTCATGTCTGGGGAATGGCGTCCCCTACAACACTTAGCATTCTGGACTCCATTCAAAGAAGAGCCGTTTGTCTTATTAATGATCCAACGCTCACAGAAAGGCTTTCTTTTCTTGCCCACCGTCGACCTGTAGGGGATTTATCGCTCTTCTATAGATATTTTCACGGCTTCTACTTGAGGAATTGGTCAGTATAATTCCTTCTCTGGCAGCTCCCAACAGAGCAACACCTAGTGCAACTTTTATGCATCCTTTTACAGTTCAGTTAGAGAGGCCCCGAACTTCACGCTTTCTTCGTTCCTTAATCCCCAGACTGTCAAGACTATGGAACCTGCTGCCCGCAGAAGTTTTTCCTTCTCCTCCCATATATTTAAGTCCCGTATGAACAAACTCCCTCTCACCACACTTAGAACATCCACGGTACGTTAATACTTAGGCATCAGCCTTCGTGGACTGTTCCAAGATAAAAAAAAAGTCTGGAAAATAATAGATAAATAAAGATCAAAATTTGGAATTTTGAAATGGTGTATTTAAAATGGCGGATTTTGGCATATATAAACCGATTTGTCTTAAATTAGAAATATAGGAAATTAATTCCTTTTGAAATCAGATCCTTCCAGAAAGAAATCAATTTCGGATCATTTTAAAATTATATCACGAATCATGGATCCTATTTGTAAAAAGTAATCGATTCCAAAAGAAATTCCACCCAGCTCTGAATGGTTTATACTTATGAATAAGTGTATTAACTGCAGTGGAAATTAACTCGATAAACAGTAATTTACAAGTACATAGGCGACCTTTGTATGTTGTAAATAATTATTATATACCGATCAACAATTGTTCAAAAAAATATCGTCTTAATTTCTTGTTCTTTTCACAAACTTTAATATCTGATATTGACGAACAACAGACAAGAAGAAAATTACACCTCTCATTAGGTATAATTTTGTACTCGTATGCTGTTCATCTGGCAATCTATAGGGGTTCGTCTTTATTATCTCGAGATTATACTCTTTAATTACAAAACATTGTTACCAATCAGAAAAAAAAAACACATCAAGAGGTAGCTCAAGTACAACGACTGCAAACTATAGCGTGTCGGCAAAATTCTATCCCCTTTTACAATAAGTTGTCATGTAATATCCTTTTCATTACAACCTTTGCCTTATTTTCATTTTTTTCACGTAATACGTTGTTGAGTGGAAAATATCGTATAATCATTACATGAGCTTGCATACAATATACATAGCGCCTTTGTACTAATAATTGGCAACCAAGTCTAAAAAAGTGCGTATAAGCAGCTTTTGCCGTCTTACTATGTATAACGATTAATCTGGAATTAGACACACGGCAAAACAACATTTAATAAGAGAGGACATTTTAACATCATCAGAAGATTTATTTTCAACAAACAAAACATTTCCAAAGAAAGTTGTTTATTGTGATTTAATGTAATTTATGGTGTCTGTTTGGTTTGTCTTCTGGGGCCTTTATTTTTGAAGACAGAAAAAAATGTTTTATATAAAAATTGTAGAATTTTTTTCCATATTATCCTTTGAAATTATCAGTTATAAAATATCGCAATAAAAAAATGGAAAAATATAGGCAACTTCAACTTTTTTAAAGGAAACACCCTGTATATTATGCTCTACAACGAAAGATTTTTTTTTCTGATTTCAACTATATATACATTGATGATATTTGGATAAACCATTTTTGAGATATTTTAGGTTAAATTATTAATAAATTACAAAAAACTTTTATATTAGTATCAAGAAAGCCACGGAAACAATAACATTGTTATGTTGCTGAATGTGGTGAGGGTTTTCTCTGGACCAATAATGCTTATTTTTGTGATTAAACATTTCTGCTAAAGTGAAGAAAGACTTTTTGGTGAATAGAATTTTATTTAAAAACTTTGGATTCTGCTGCATAAATCTAGCTATTTCCAATGCATACCTAGGTCGGTTCTGCATGTTTTGTTCAGGAAGATTCTGAACGGACATAAATTTATAAGGATATCATTTGTAAAATTTTAAGGTAAAATAAATTTTATTTTATTAAGTTCAGATGCCGCATCCGATATTGATTTTTCAGGATTTTCTAAAATTATTAAAAGTAGTTAGTGCTAGTCCAATAGAAAAAGTATAATAATTATCCTAAAAAAACGAGGATATCCAAAACTTTGTTTTCATTTCGTGCTGCAGTCCTTTTCTTCATTTTAAAGCTTTATCGTTCAATAAACTTTCTTACCATGTATTTAATAGTATCAATAGATGGTACCCGTTGTTAAGGATATAATAAGCAACTGTCGTCACATTATTATTGTTACCATAAAAAGGACGCATAATAGCAATTTTTTGTTCTTCTGAATAGCACATCTACAAAAAAGCAATACAAACTACTTTTAATAGTTAAAATGACAACTTTTTACAATATTAATACGTCAAATTTATTAAAACAATTTTTTTGTTTTTATAGCTTTCTTGATACTAATGATTTTTTTTTCAATTAATTTATATTTTAAGCTTAAATATCTCAAAAACCGTTCATCCAAATATCATCAATGTATGTACATATATTTGAAATCAGACAAAAACGATCTTTTATTGTAGCGTCTAATATACAGGGTGTTCTATTTAAAAAAGTTTAATTTGCCTATATTTTTCCATTTTTTTATTGGGATATTTTTTTATTGATAATTTCAAAAGATAATATGGAACAATTCCTACATATATATAAAACATTTTTTTCTGTCTTCAAAAATAAAGGCTCCAGAAGCCACGTAAATATGATCAAAGACCCTGTATCTATGTATCTATATAACGGATCTTTTAACTTAATTTTTACCAATTTTAAGAAGTCTAATTTACTTGAAAATTTGTATAGGGTTCAAGAGCCGATGACAATACAATTATTTAATAACTTTGTTCTAATACCTAACTAGGATCACCAGAATAAATAAAAAAAACACTTTCGCGCTAGGGCAAAATGGCACAAAAATTCTTAATCAGCATCACATTGATCTCCGGAAATAAAGATGAAGAATTTTAAAACATCTGCCTATTAAAATTTGTAAATAAGGAAATACACCTAACAGGTGATTTCTTACCAAAATATGTTGTTTGTCAGGTCCAGAAAAACAACATTAAAATGAAACATTTTTTTTCGTAACCAAATAGTGTGGGTCCAAAAACCGGCATAAATTTTACTTGCATTTAAGAGTGCATTTACGCTACACCTTAGCGGTCGGGCGAAAGGACGCGGAGACGGTGGGCGGAGACTAACAAACTCCCACTACCACAATTTTCGTATAGCCGCATTAAAAATATTATATTTTATTTGGGTTCTTCCAAAATTCGGTGTTTTGATGCGATGTTGTTGCCGATTGCAAGCCTACAGAAGATAACGTTTTTCGGTAACTATTTTTCACTTAAATGACATAAATTATACACCATTTTAAAGGTAAGGAAATAATCTATGCATTTCATGTTGACGCTTGATTTATTATCTGGATTACGTAGTATCATTCGTATTGCAGTTACCATTTATAAGTATAAAACTAAAAATGATCTGGATTCGTGATCCGATAAATAGAAATCGATTCTCTGGATTTTTTGGTGTGTATTGTTTGTAAGGTGTGTTGTATTGGTGAATCGATTTCTTTATGAGGATCCGAATCCGTAAATCGATTCCTTTTTGAAAATCCGTCCCAGCTGTGAAACCATTCATTACAGATTTTATTTAAAGCTGCTTTTAAGTTCTCTTGTAACTGAAAACATCTACCATTAAACTGTGTTTATTATCTAGAGAAATAACCCAAAGTAAACAACCAAACACTTTTAAACCTAAAGCTGCGGAAAAATCCAGAGTATCAGATCGATGTGCAGAAGCATTATTATGATGAAACCACCAGGTGTTAAGTTTATAAGTCTTTCAATTACTTCGGGCAAGCAAGTATAAGTATACCAGCTAGATATAACTTTCTTCTACAGTGTGTCCCAGGATAGGTGGTCCGTAACGACAAACGGACAAAAAATGTACGAATTTCAAAACGGTGTTTTGGGATTATGGTCTGCATGGTCTGAAACTTAAATACACAAAGTTTCACTCAGATCGGTGTTGTAGAGGGCAAATTATAACTAAATTGTTAGAAATCGCTACCAGTAAAGTGACCCTAATTTGGGAGATAGAGGAATTTGTATTAATAAAAAGTTGTTTAGAATTAAAAGTTAGGCTAAAATCTCAATTTATGGTGTTTTAATTTTAAATTTAATATTTTCAAAGAATTGTATTATTTTTTCTTAGGTAATTATTAATTTCTAGCTTTAGATTAATAGATAGATTAACAAAGGAGTCGTATGATATTGACATGGCATTTTTGACATTGTTTCGCGAAATTTAGCAAAGTTTGTTAAAAAAACGAGTAATGGCCTTAGCATTAGAACAGAAGATTTATGTCGTCCAATGTTATGGGTAGAAAAAAAAGCAAAAATATTAGGCTTTTTAAATGTAAATATAGCATACACATTTAGCAAAGACAACAGGCAGAAGAATTATTACAAAATTTTTAAGAATTGGAAGTGTACTTAACACAAAGAAAAAAAGAAAAACGTATGATGATAATGATGCCCCTTCAGTAAGAGCTCTGAACTTAGTTGAAGTTAATCCAAGATTTTCTCTTAGAAAGAGATAACGAGAAACGAATATAAGCAAATCCGAGCTGCAAGAATCTTCCAAGCTAAGAAGATTAAAGCTTTTAAACCTAAAATACGTCGTACGTTAAAGGAAGAAGACGAAGCCTACCGTCTTGATTTTTGTTTGCTGTTACTGGAGAAAATATTACAAAATCATCAATTTTACAGAGACATTATTTTTCCCGACAATTACTTTCCTACAAATGGGTTTTTCCACTCAAAATTGTAGGCATTGGGCTTAAGAAAATCCTGGTTTCCGTATCCGGTCCCATCGGCAGTACTTCAAAAATGTAAATGTATGTGCTATTTCGTGGTAACATGGCATTATTGGACCATATTTTATCGATGAAAACTGAATTTAAATATTTGGAACAAATGGTTCCGTAATAATTTCCCCCAAAATCTTCCCCCTTATCAAAAAGGCGTTAGTTTACTTTCAGCGAATGGTTGCCCAGCGCATTCGACCAGATTGTTACTAAATGGATGAATGAAACTTTTGGTAAAAAGGATTGGCAGGTTTTTGGCCTATTTATTGGCCCCTAGGTCCCGACCTCTCAATGCTAGGTTACTTTCTATGGGGTCATCTTAAGAACCTGGTTTATGCCGAGCAACTTCCCAATAATCAGGATGTAGAATAACGCACGCTGCCCGGACAATAACACTAGCCCATATTTAGAATAGTTATAGGAATTTCATGTACTTATTGTATGTTTTGTTTGCTTAAAATTTAATTTTAAGTTATTTATTATCATCATACGTTTTTCTTTTTTTTTTTTTTTTAAAACACTTCAGTTCTTAAAAATGTTGTAATTATTCTTTTGGATG
>JAHBCN010001673.1:0-110112 GCA_019359885.1 Listronotus oregonensis | reverse complement strand
AGTGCTGTGTGACTAATATCGGCAAAAGAGACAGATACAGAAGCGGGGTTAACACACTGGGTACACGTGTTATTGACGTCAAGTTTAGCCATCTTAAATAACGGCGATGTCAAAATAAGCAGTAAAGTTTTCATTATATGTAACTTTGGTCCCTACTAACATTAGGTCGTAATATCTTACCCTAAATACTGCAGATATTATCTGTATTATTGTTGCAGATTCATGTTTTAAAAAGTTATTGTTGTGTACTCGCAAGAAAAGTTTTTATAAAATGGGACCACTTCAGTCCTGGTCCCGGGGTATAGTGAATAAGTAAATTATTGTAATTGCGTTCAGGTTTTACATAAAAATAATTCTAAATTTTGGTAAAATATAAAAATTTAAAATAAAATCTACCAAGCTGCTTTTAAAAAGTGATACGTTATTGGTACAATCGAAGATGTTTAAGCTAAATATTCCCGTTCAGTTACATATAAGCCACTTCACCATTATCAAGCGAGTCGAGGCGAATACAAATGTAGAATCGATTCGCTTGTTTGATGTTGTTTATGTTCACTGTTGCCAAATATCCATATAAAAAGAAAATTATATAAACTGCTCTATAGAATATTAATTTTTAATACTGTCCTTTTCCATAAATCAACATGAAATTTATTGGAAAGAAGTTCTTAAAAACGGGTAATTTTAAGCTTACATTTAAGGCTGCATTTTATCACATTTATCATCCTATGTATTTTGTCAACGTTTAAAATACAGTTATTTTATGATCCATTTATTACCATCTACCCTGTATATTTTTTACGCTCCCCACATATTCTTCGAAAAAATAGAAATAAAATATTTGTAGGGATATCAAACAACTTTTAACATAACTCCTTCTACATTTAACGTCGTTGATAAAATAATGATTGTACTTACAAAATAAACTGCAAATAAAAAATCCGCTAAGTGTTCGGTACCCCCAAACTTCTATTATCCACCCTGCAATAAGGGCTATCACAGCTAAGCCTAAGTTTTGTATCGCTTGACATCTAAAATAAATGAAATGAGTATTTAATTGTTTTTAAAATCAAATAGGTATGCCAAAGAAATTTTAATTTTACACAAAACCTTTTTTTAAAATAATTATAAAGCAATTTAGTTTATGTAGACTTATCCGATGACTGAACTTACTATTTTTTTTCTTTTTTTAAAAAATAGTGAAATGCAGGGATTTTCCATCAAAATTTAAAAAAATCTTGAAAATGATTTTCTCAAAAACAATACAAAAATTAACTCTTAATGGAAAACTATTTACGGTTGTTTAAAAAAGTATATTTTTAGATAGTTTAATAAAAATTTTGTTTCTTTTATTAAAAAATTTAATTTAGGGGAATATTTCATTAACGTCAATACCAAAAATTCAAAATCAAAAATCAAATTATGTCAAATCTTCTGTCGAGGGGGGACCACATTCCGCTGTAAGCGTCCAAAGGGCACGCTGACATTCTAGTACTTGAGGGTAGCGTGGTCTCCTAGGGCTAGTAGTGTCGTCCAATCCCCATGGATAAGCACAATTTTTATTAGTGATATTCCTGGGTTTTTTTTTGCAGTTGATTTTTTTTTAGCCTTTTGGGAAATTTTCAAATCCCCTGCGCATTGATATTTTTTTTAAATATGGGGAAAACCCCCCTTTTTAAAATAAAGGGGGAGACTTAGAATTGCCTTGGCCCAGGGAGTTTTTGTTGTCTTTGTGGGGGTTGTTTGTCAAAGTCTAACGTTAAGTGCTGATAATTCTACTATGAAGATTATATCGTGGGCGTACAAGCAGAATCGTTTAAGTCCATGAGAGCTCATTATGAGAAAAATGCAATTAAAGAATTGAATTAACTTGTAAAATTTGTTTTTGGTAATAGGTTATTTTGTATATATATAGAAAGTGTATTTGCTTTCTTTTAAAGATTGTTTACCAATAAAACACGTATATCAACGAACAGTTTTTTTTAATATGCCTTTTTCAAAAAACATGTTGGACTTACAGTTTTTTTCCCCTTTTTGTTCACTACTTTTTTGGACAAAATGGATTAAAAGTTCATCATCATCGCTGCTGTCTTCTTCAGTGAAACAATCTAGTGAATTTTAGAGGTAGGTAGGGACTGGTACCATCCATGAAATTCGGTGGGTATTATTTGATTTTGGCACAATTTTAATAGATCTTCTTTTTCTTTTCACTTATTGGTAAGTGCTGGCTATCGTTTGTTTAAGTACTTTGGAAACGCTGGTTTTTCCCCTTCCAAAAACGTTAATGCATCTGTACTTTGTATCTGAATGCATATATTTGAATTCAATTTTCCAGGATTTTCTTTTGAATATTTCAAAGTTTTAATAAGTAGCCAATTGACGGTTTTTTCTTCTGTTATTTATTTTTTTTTCTAATTAAACTTTCAGTCGAAGCCTTTAAGTCATAAAAAAATTATTATATTTTAATTCTTGTACATTGTATGGCTCACTTTTTTTGTTTTTATTTCGATTTGATCTTGCGAGTCTAAATATGATAAGCCAATCGTTTATTAGAAAACTAGAACAAATTTCTTGGCATGTTCAATAGAACTATGCATAAAGTCCATCTCCATGTAGGAATGCCCGCTTTTCAAAAAATTATGTTGAATTATTTCAAGGTGAGTAATCTAAACCAAATAAAGTAGTAAAGCAGCGACATGTTGGTTTCGATTCTGTCCTCCACATGTGTAACAAGTTTTTCACCTCTAGAAGACATATTAACGTTAATGCACCACAAAACAAAACAAACTGCCTTCTAAGCATATGAATGCAGTATTTACTTTAATGGACTTACAGTTTTATTCCTGTCTAAGCTTGCATCCTGCCATCGACAAAAATCGCTTTTTACATAAATGATTCTCCCTGTTAAAAATAAACAAATATGGACTTAAATAAATTGACATGGCTTGTAACTTCTACAATAAGTAGAAAAAAAAGACTTAAGTGATTATTTGCTTGACGAAAACACTGTATGGACTTATAGATGAGGAATCCCCATTTTGTCAAAAAGTGGACTTAAAGGGTTCTGCTTGTACGCCCACGATATGAATTAAATAATTCTGATGGTACTTGTTGTTAAAAATGAATACCAAATTCTTTTTATTGAAACGTATCAAAAAAATAGGCATTTTCAAAAACGTAAATTTTATGTCTTATCTTTTTTGATTTAAATAGAAGTGTTCATAAGGATTCGAAAAGAATTCACAAGATGGCTATGTCACATTTTTTTTAATATGAGGAAAGCCACAAATTTAATATGGCTCTGTTTAGTCATAGTTGGGACACTGATTGCTACACAGAGTTGATCTGTCTCTGGCCTTCTTTAAACGCTGTACTTGTCCCTTGTTGACAGTGATAGCAAAATAAATTGTAATAGAAATCTCCTAAAAGACATATCCAACTGCCAATATTTCTGAAAATTAAGTATGGTATTCTTCGTGATAAAAAAAGTGTCTTTACCTTGCATCAAAGTCCGACCCTTTTCCGTTGTACCCGAAAATGAAACCAGGCAAAATAGAGATCGAACGCTGTAAGAACAACACCGATACGTCACGGTCTCATATGGCAAACTGATATAAAACCGTGACGTATCGGTGTTGTTCTAACAGCTTCGATCTCTACAATAACACAGTTAAAATCTTTTTTGGAAATAAAAATATGTTAAAAAGAGTCATTTACTATAAGGCAGTGTGTATTAAAAATTACATTAAAAAACGTTTTTTCCAAAAATATTATACAATAATAATCCATTTTACCCCAAATAAATTTTGTATGTTATTTTTTTACATTTAGTTCTTCAGATAAGATCTGATAAAATACATCGGCCACCATGTACCGGCTATGGTTAAAAATTTAGGACATAATTTGAGGAATATGCATATAATTTTAATATAATGTCTGTTAATATGTTCATCTATTTGCTACACACCAGGGTACATTGATCCTCTATCAGAGTTAGCAGTTTTATATTTAAATTAAATAAATATTATATTTATTTTTATAAAAACTTACACTCCGTATGCGGTTCCAAGCTGGTATTCCGGTATAATTAAGGCAACTAAAGGCCACAATCCACTAGCCAAGCCGGAGTAAGCTAAGCCCAAAATACCCTAAAAATTTAAATATTATGTAATTACCGTTTTTATTTAATATGTTTACAAGTTTATCCAATGAGGAGGAACATGGCCATATTTGTGGGTTTCTTCATTAAAAAAAATATAAAATGATCATGTTGATTTTTTCCGCAGAATCTAAAAAGATACTAAAGAAAATGTCTGAAATGAAACAAAAAAGGTACGACCTAAAACTAACATATTTTAATGGGACACTTTATTTAAGCGTTTTCGAAAGATTATCATTTTTTTAATACATTTTAATAAAAGAGATTTTGTAAGTTATGGTAACAATAGAATTAATTTAATTATATATCGCACTTTTAGCAATAGCAGTACTAAACGCTAGACGTTGACAGAATATTGACTCTTTATGTTTTGACATTTCAGATATTTATTGTTACCTTTTTCTAAAGTAAATAGTAAATTTCTCATATAAATTAAATTCATTATGTTGTTAATAAAAATAAAAGCAAAATCCTTTTAATTGAAACGTATTGAAAAAATGAGACCCTTGGGAAAATAAACCAATTAACAAAATGTTAATTTTATGTCGTATCTCTGCCGTGTTTTAATTCAAATCATTTTCTTTGCACCAAACACCAGGTGGCTAATCCATACACAGGGTGTTAATAAAGTATATGGCCAAACATCAGGGGGATATTCCTTACCCTATTTTAAGACAAAAAGTTCATATAAACATATGTCCTAAACAGCTTTGTTTTCTTGATACAGGGTGTTAAATTATTTAAAAAATATAAATTTTTCCTAAATAATAATAATAACTAAACGACGCAAATTAGAATGACGTTAAAATTTGGTGACAGTTTTGAGTGTATACAGAGGAATATTTTAAGCTAAAGTTTTTTTTTCTCTCATTTTGCCAGTGTCGTGCACAGGGGTAACGCTCGAGCTTTAATTAAAAAAAAATTAACACACTATTTTTTTTAATTTGACCTGATTTTAAAACTAACCAATTAAAACTACACAAAAGTCATCTCACTTTTTCCCTCAGATTAACTGTTTTCGAGAAAAATTAAAAAATTAGGTATGCGTAGCATTAATACTGCAATCCTTTGAAAGGAATAAAAATAATAATAAAAAGAGTGCCATGAACGGAAAAACAATTGTTTAAAGAAATTTGACAGCCGCCATAACTTTAAACAGTGAGTACGGTTTAATGTTATAAGATCGTAATTTAAAGTGTTTTTACGAGTTTAAGCTAAAAAATTAGTTACTAATTTCATAAAATGGTTCAATTTACAAACACAGAAAAGGCCGATATGCATTTTGTTTATGGAATGGAGCAAGGAAATTCAAGAGCGGCTAGACGCATTTATCAAGAGATGTATCCTCATCGCCTTGCACCAAATAGGCAAATATTTGTAAGAATATATGAAAGACTGTGCGAATCAGGCACTTTTAATAGGTCGGATGCTGTTATTGGGAGACCTGCAACAGTAAGAACAGTGGAGATGGAGGAAGCAGTCTTACATGAAATTGAGCATAGTCCCGAGACAAGTACACGCAAAATTGCACAGCAATTAAACACTACTCACGCCACTGTATGGCAAATTTTAAGGGATCAGATGTATCCTTACCACATACAGCGTGTTCAAGCGTTATTACCTGCCGATTTTCCCCAGCGAGTTGCTTATTGTACTTGGATTTTGGTTTTTCCCGAAATGCAATTATAAACTTTCACAACAGTCATATTTGGCGCGAAGAAAATTCCCATGCGGTTATGGAGAATAATTTTCAACAACAGTTTTCCGTAAATTTTTGGGTTGGTATGGTAGGTGATTTTCTTATTAGACCTTATTTTTTACCCCGAGATTAAATGGTCAAGAGTATCGTAATTTTTTGGAATTCGTGTTACCTGGACTATTAAAAGATGTCCGACTGGCAGAAAGATGACTAATGTGGTTCATACACGATGGGGTCCCACCTCACTTTAGCATAGTAGCACGTCAATTTCTGGATGCAACTTATGAAGAGCGCTGGATCGGTCGCGGGGGTCCACAGCCATGGCCACCCAGATCACCGGATTTAAATCCCTTAGATTTTTTTCATATGGGGACATTTAAAATTTCTTATTTTTTTTATAAAACTTCAGTCAACACCGAAGAAGAATTAAGACAACAGATACGGGATGCATGTAATCAAATAAGACATACGCCGGGGATATTTCAGCGTGTTCGGGAATCGACATTGAGACGAGTTAATGCTTGCATTGAAGTTGAGGGTGGTCATTTTCAGCAACTATTATAAGAATAAAGAAATTTTCCTATCTCATGACCTTTTTTAATATTTGAGACTTCGACTTTGTGTGTTTTTTAATTTATTGTTTATTATTTAAACTATTATAAGTTTAGTGTTACTTATTATTTTTACGTTTTATGTATAAGTTTTTCAATAAAAATATCTATTTGTTGTTAAGTAACTAAAAAGATTTTACCCCCTTTGTATTTTAAGTTTGGTTAACTAATGATTTTATAAAAAGGAAATCCATAGAACTACCAAAAAGCAATCTTTATTATTTTTTAATTTTTCTCGAAAACAGTTAATCTGAGGGAAAAAAGTGAGATGACTTTTGTGTAGTTTTAATTAGTTAGTCTTAAAATCAGGTCAAATTTAAAAAAAATTGTGTGTTACAAAATTTTTCTAAAATTAAAGCTCGAGCGTTACCCCTGTGCACGCCACTGGCAAAATGAGAGAAAAAAACTTTATCTTAAAATATTCCTCTGTATACACTCAAAACTGTCACCAAATTTGAACGTCATTCTAATTTGCGTCGTTTAGTTATTTAGGAAAAACTTATATTTTAATAATATTTTAACACCCTGTATCAAGAAAACAAAGCTTCTTAGGAGATATGTTTATATGAACTTTTTGTCTTAAAATAGGGTAATCCCCCTGAAGTTTGGCCACATACTTTATTAACACCCTGTATATTTTAAATATGACGAGAGCCTTAAATATGTTCCTGTTTGTTAGTACTTATTGGATAACATTGTACAAGAAGCACCAAATTCAAGCTTCGGAAACTGATGTTGATACAAAGATGATTAAATTGGGGCAAATTTAAGTAATTTAGTGTTTAGTAAAACGAAGTTGTTTTTTTTTTAAATTGAGAAATATCCGAATAGTTTAGTAAAAATAAAAAAGATATTGTAGAGCTTCGCTTCCGCTGTTTTCTGGCGTTTTTTTTGGACAAATTCGAAACTATTCGAGTATTTTTAAGTTATGAAACTACAGCTTAACCAAAACTTTGTATATTTTAGACTATCGAAGATCTCAATAATAAAGCTTAAATTTTGTACACTCTGTATACAGCTATTTCAAGTTTTCAGAACTAATCTATGAAAAAACAATCGGATTATTCTATTGTTAAAAGATGTTTTTTTATAGCTAATTTTACACGAGTTGAGGTCATATTCAAGCATTACCAAGAAACCAATGGCGATAATATAATCTACTGCTTGATATACTTTAAAAATAATATTTAATTTATGGGAGAACCGGGCTGCGTTCATAAATCATTACAAAGTATACAGTTCTTACATTTTTGTTAACGAAGTCGTTTGAAAATGGATTATTTATTAACACTGCTTATTTTTCTTCGGCGTTCGAAAATGGCCTGGAAGAGTAACATGCGTTACATTCTTTACCGTGCTTGCAAGTGCAGTATGGTACGTTTTATAATAATTCGTTGATTTCTTGACCGCAATAAAATTTAAATTACAACCCTCAGCGAAAATCCCAACCATAAATAGGTTGCCTGACAAATATCTATTGTGTAGGCACTGCACCTTTTGAAAGGCTACAGGTCCTGATTACCTACTAATATTAATAGTTTAGGTTAGCTATTTTGGATGCTCAATAACACACACGAAAATACCTTGACAAACTCCAAACGGCTTATGAACTAAGACGAAAAGACTCTGCTTTTTACTGCAATTTGCCTATAGCTTACATAATGTACCAAAAAGTAGGTACAATAATAAATAAAGAAAATTTTAAGTCCGGACCTAAATGCGGGTACTCAAAGTATATTGAGTTTTACGACTAACAGTAGCAGGTAAAACGAGAAATCAACGAATTATTGTAAAACGTACCATACGAGTTTGCACATTTAATCAACGCAAAAAAAATGAATCGAATTTTGTAGGTACTTGGGTCACACATCATCGATTGCAAAATGTATTACTGACTTCGTGCCATTTAAAAATCGTTCCATAAATTGGATTCATTTAATTACATGAGTAATGTTAGGCAATACAACAAAATTTAAACAATGGTGAATCACAACAAAACATTTGCTTGACAAATTGGTAATTGTTTTTGAACATTTGTTTAATAAAATATTAACCAAAAAATGCAAATCTTTATAACCATAATAAAAAATCCAAGACAATATTTATGAGGTTACAAAGGACAAATGGCACAAAAAAACCGAATATTTTTAGAACAGTAATAGATGCCTTTAAATCTAGACACTGAGAAATCCGATGATTAGGAACTATCGTCAATGAATAATGTTGAGCTTCATTTTTTTATGGTATAGATATCACTTTTCAAAAGACACCACTGTTGGTTTGCTGGTAAATTTTAGGTACCAAAAAAATCCCTGTAAACTGTGCAGTTTGTCAGCAGTCAGCGTTGGCAATAACGAATTCTTGAATAGAAATAAAGTAAACAAACCTTTTTGGCTTTAATATAATCAAAGGGGCAAGGCGGGAGGGGTCTTGTAAACACACTGCACCGGCAACGTTGATTAAACACACTGAATAGCATCACTCAGGAAATAATAACTTTTTTAATGTTTATGGCATTGCACCATAAATAACATTTTTATAAATCAATGATTCTTTATTGTTTAAAAATATTTTTAAAGCAAGAAAACTATGTTTTTTTAGTATCTGAAGTGACAGATATGTCATTCACTTTAGAAGCTCAATTCGATTGATGTTGATCGAGTCAGTTGACAAAACGTTTTATTAAATAATACAACCTAATAGAAAGAGATAAAATGACATCAAAGTGCCGCACAACACCTGATTTAATATAATTTTTAATCAAACGAATACAGCAGATGTCCAAATCAACCCCGTTGCCGGTGTAATCGGATCTTGAAACTTTTACAACAATAAATGTTTATATTTAAATCAATGTTGCCTATATTAACACAAGAACCAATATTTTTGAATACTTTTATTACGTTTTCAAGATAATTTCCTAATTTTGATTTTTAAAATCTGGCAAATTGTTTACGTTTTTCCAAAACAAAAACAAACCTATAACTATACCAAATACCCTGCTTAAAAACTGGCGTTGCGTTAATTCTAGTCCTTGAGTTAGTTGGTTGCCACCTTGACATTTTGTTTGTTTACTTCTTTTGCAAGTTTTAACCGGTTTCTTTAGGCTAACTAACCTATTTATTCTGCAATATTGTAGTTAAAACTTTGTAATAAACTTCCTTTTTTATTTACAAATTTTTCGTAAAACGTTTTTAAAGAGAGGTTATATTTATTTTCTTCCATACCATTTTTAAGGTAGCATAAAAGCGTTCGAAAAATTTTAAACTGTAAAACATTTTAAATGTTATTTCGTTTCCATTACAAAGTACAAGGAGTACGCTACATTTTATTTGTGAACGCGGCCCAAAACTGTTAGCTATAAACGTTGCCTATTTACTTTCTAAAATAGGCAAATTCAGCATATCGCTTTAGATATTGCCTACACAAATATACGTACCACTCCAATATAAGGATTTACAGTTGTAAAACCTAAAAGTAAATGAGCAATAATCGTAGCTATCTCAGACACTAGAATCCATAAAATGTTTAATCCAACCTTATCAATAAGTATACCAGTAATTGGGGAAGCCACTCCTGATATAAGGTAAATTAAACTGCTAATTTGATTGGCGTCCTGTTCACTCATATGGAACCGTTTAACAAAAAAGTCCCTAGAAAAAAAAACCTTTAATAAAAATTTGCATTATTTTTATATTTTCACAGAAATTAAAAATAAGTTTTCTAGGGTTCTGTGGCACCCTTTCATCATTAAATTAAATTAAATTAATTATTTTAAATATTTTTTCCGAGACGGCAACTGTGCTCATGTTCAAGACGACTACCAATAATTAGATTTCAGGTTAGGGACACAATTTTTGTGAATTTTATTTTTAACTTTTCCTAAATTCCTTTTCGCCACAGAACCTCACACTATGCCTGTCGTTACACATATACTTCATCATTTCTAATTTTGTCTAAGGTAGATTAAATTATTTAAAAAAAACCTAAAGCCTGTATGCAATCATAAAAATACTTACTGTCCAACACTTATGAAAGGAAAAATAGCAACATAGTACATAACACAAATAAGAGTAACAATCCAAAATGAAATTTTAAAATCTTTGACATCAGTTATTTTAACAATTTCTGTGCTTTGAACTTCAGCCCTTCTAGTAAGTCTCTCTGCACGTTTATCCATTATCCCTAGGATTAGTGAACAGAGCATAGACAGGATACATGTTGTACCAGCTAAAATACACATTAAAATTAATAAAGTTTTGAAACAAGTATAAAAAATGGACCAGTGACGGCTCGTGCCTTAACAGATGGCTGAGGAACTTAACTTAGAGTGTACAATTGTATTATAAGGCTATTAGGGTATGTGGGGTAGGGGATTCAGGAATGTCTGTATTACTGAAGCTGCACTGAACATCTTTAAAATCGCTGTGTGCCGTCAGTAAATGTAACATTCGTATAATTAACCTTTTTTTTATTAAACTTTTCGTACACAGAAAGTACTTTACTTTATTTGTTTAAATTTCATCCTGCTTAGAAAAAAATATGTATTTTTTTAAATAAGAATTTAGTAATTTTTTTTTATGCCTAAATTTAACAAAACAACAATGACTCATTTGACTTTCGGGGAAAAATCACAAAAAACGAAAAAAATATAATAGCCCTTTTTTAGCAATTTTTATATAGCTTGTACCTAATAGTAATTTCTTTGATATATCATATTGCATCATTTTTCGTCAATTAATGCGGCTGGAAAAACGGGTAGTAATAGTAATAGGTAGTAACCGTTTACCTTCTATCGCTTTCTTTGTTTTTCTTTCCTATAATAATTTAACCATCAACAAATTAAAACCTTAAAAGCTAGGTTATAAGACACGAACGTCAGTTTTCAGCTGTAGAAAGTCGTTTGCGGTAAATAAACATCCGGAATCGGTAAATAACTAGACATGCGCTTTTGAATAATCCTGAACGATAACACTAGAATCTTGGACATCCATTGTCTTAATTTGTTAATTGGTACACAACGTTTCGGTTAGTGATTTTGGAAATAGATTTTAGTGTTATTGAAACCATAACATTGCCTAACAACTTTTATCCTGAACGGGTTCAGTAGTAGTTCTGAATCGGTTTATTAAATGATTTGCGAACAAAACTATGACAGCGTTTACAACCAGTCTAAAGAGCTCAAACGCAGTCGTGCTTCCATAAGGGATGAACACACAAAACATAATTATGGAAATTGAACACCGGTCCATTTTTATAAAACTTTGTATTTTGATAGCTCTTCTTATGCTCATCAAAAGTCTTAATGGGCATAAAGACCGAAACCCCCCAAACTCCTCCAAAACTGCACCGAAAAGTCTGCATTTGACAGAATTTAGTGGATTGTCTTACAGAAATAGTTTGCAACTGTAGTCAATCCAACAGCCCCTACTAGGTAACTAGACTTAGTTCTGCCATTTCTAAAGCAGCAGAATCCACCCCCACCCTCCACCTCATAGTTCGTCATCTGGCTTTTGCACGTTTACCGATTCTGAAATCATTTTATCGACCTCGACGAATGAACCTTCTACCCCTAACACTAACCCTGGGGGGGAACAACCCCAGTCCGTACCAAAGCCTGCCATATGTTTCTGCTTACGGATTCGCAATCAGGGTGAAGGGGAATTCCATTCCACAGCCCCCAGAGGGGTTACTACTCAATATCATTCAAACCTTCTTCAGCGCCACCCCTCCCCCAGCCTGTACTAAACCTGCTATTTCTAGTTATTCCTGCTTTAAACGTGTGACGTTCTTCGCAAAGGGTTTGTAGGAGTATAATGTACATGTTGCAAAACAGGTTTTTTTCCTACCGATAAAAATTTTCCATATTATATACAATTTAAGGATAAAATTTTTTTATTTGTTTTGAGAAACCGCTGTTTTTTTCCAAAATAATTATTTTGCTCATTTCTTTTTTTTTTTAATTTTGTATGATCCAGTCCAGAGATATCATGCTCACCGCAAGACGTCTCTTTTTAGAGGTGCTTCAGGAGATCGGCTATATATAGAAACTTTCAAAATAATTAATTTTACAAATAAAAATGTTAAAATACAGTTAAAAGTTATCATTAAATGTGTAAAAAAAATTTATATGTCTTCTCAATAAACATTCGTAAAAACACAATTTTTTTGGGCCTCCTGGCTGTATATAACCCCTTAAACTATCTTATTTTTTACATCCCAATACATACATATATTTGCACGATCAATCTGTCTAATTACAGCTTCCATGTATCTAGAAAGGAAGTGAATTCAAGAATTAGGCTTTGAACGAGAAGTATATAATGTTTTTAAAAGTTTAAGAGAGTACTTACAATGCTCTTAGTTTTCCTGTTAAAAAATACAAGAAGATGTATATTTTAAATAAAAATTAAATTCTTAAAATATAACAATTACACAGAATTACAGGTATTATTTTGCTCTGTCTGGCAACCTTGTATTGCGGATGCCGTCATTTGAGCTCTCTCGTGTTAAAATTCCGTATAGGACTTTCGTTTCAATTTTCAACAAGTGAGATCATGCGTTTGAAAGCTCCGGCTTTTTCGTGAAAATCGACCGCAGTGGCGCGGAAAACCGTGTTTTTGCTTGAATCGAAGGGAACTCGCCGCCAATTAATATAGGGGTCTTTCTTCTGGGGCTAAGCTCTGTGAGTGGTTTAAGGCCTAGTTTCTAATGCCTTTACATTTCACGTGGTGCACGAAGTTATCTTCCTATGGCGGAGGATTGGTTGCGCGCGCGGTGTGAGACGTCAGAGTGACAGCAAGCTGGTTGTAAACAATACCAGTAGCAGTTCTTGGTTAGATCACCGTTAATTGTGCCTTACATCAATTAAGTTGTAAATTAGTGAGGGCTATAAAGCTCGACATCCAGATTTTTCATCGACAAAGCCCGAGAAAGCTTATGTTGCGACATCGCAACATATGACTGGAAGGGCAGTGCTGGGTGAACGGCGCTGGAATTAAAAAAGATTGGTAGCCAAGCCCATAATTAAAATAGACAATAGACAAAATTCCGTATAAGCGTAGATCACTAGCGGCTCACGTGATCTGATCTAATTCACTAAATTGGTTTAATTCTCGTATAAAATATGGATCTTTATTCTAGTTTTGGAGGTTTTAGCATCAGAGATCTTATGAACGAGCCGTCACTAACAGAGACACAATCTTGAGAAATACAAAATTGCATGTAAAAATTATAAAAACATGTACCTATTAGTAATGCAAATCCCAAAACCCGTGGGCCATGGGTGCTTTTATGCACCCAGTCGTAAATAGGTTCCATGACCCAAAAGTTTACAGTACTTCCAACCCTGGCAAAACTTAACTGTAGCCCGAAAACCATGTTTAGTTCTTTGCCTTTAAACCACAACACTGCATAGTTATTTTGTGCTACTGCAAGAGACTCTGCTCCTACACTAAAAATAAAACAACGATGACATTTAATATTTTCAAAGAGTTTATTAATAATAAAAAACAAAAACGAATAAATTGCTTACCCAAATATAAATCTACCGATTAACATCATCCAGTACTGTTTAAGAAAAGCGGCAAACGAAAAGACCAATTGACCTAACAATGTTAGACCCATAAATATATTTGTTCCTGCTCTTATACCAAATACCCTAAAAAATATATGTTTTATATTTGCTTTAGTGTTATTTAAAAAGATAAATAAAAAAACTAATTTAGTCAGTTGCAGATTTGGCTAAGTGAACAGGATAAAAATGATCTCTCTCTTACGGAGACAAAACTCATAAATAAGCCATGATTTATAATATTAAAAACCTTTGGTCTATACCTATTTTATTAGAAATATTTACATTGGAAAAGCGCTTTCTAAAAGAATGTTATACATATAAAACTATATTATTTTGCTTGGTGGTGCCATGCATAAGTCACACTTTCAAAAATTCTTTAAAGAGAATCCAGCAGATCAGACCCATCTTAAATAACATACTAGCAATCGTCTAAAAATATGTACTTTTGAACTTGCATTTATCCTGACTTGACTGTTTAAGATTCTTATCACCAGAATTATCCCCACGAAAGGACCACCCACCTTCTAATTACACAGGGCCACAAAAAAAGTGGTACGTACTGAAAGAAAAGGCGTAATTTCAGATATTAACGATTTTTTTTTTAATTTAAAGCATCAATATCTTAAAAACTATAAAAGATAAACGAAACTTTATATGACATAAACTATGATTTATACTAAAAAGAAACAAAAATGACATGAAGAAAAATATTTTTTTCCTATTAGTTATGGACTGAAATTTTTTGTCAAAAATACATTTTCGTTTATATCTCCTTTATTATTTATCTTTTCAAAAATGTTTATATACCTTTTTATACAGGGTGGCCCACCCCATTCGCCTCGGTTTTTCTACAAGATATGAAACAAGCTGGGAAAAAACTTTTAGCACGGTCATATCTGGGTCCATGAGGAGCATATTTCAAAATTATTTTAAAATGTACAGGGTGACCCAAAGAGAAAGTTCATATTAAAGTTATATTTTTTCTTATGGAACACCCCATATTTTTTTCTATGTTTAGATACTATAGACCAAATAAAGGTGAGTTATTGTTAATTTTCTATACCTAAAACTGACGTTTCTGAGAAATTTAGAGAAATTTAAAAATACAGACCATAATTTAAAAATTGTTTACACCCTGTAACATATAACGAGCTGCTCGTAATTAAATTTATTGCTTAGCTCAAGGTTTAAGTTAACTATCACATAAAAGTTTTACTTTAATATTATACAAAGTGTTGAAAAAAATACCTCAAAGTTTGGACACACATTTTATTAAATAAATTTCTTAAGTTAAATGGAACACCCTGTATTTAGTGGCCTATTTTGACGCGGAACTAAATTCCCTTTAAAACCATATTAGGGTTTCCTATACCTATCTCTTCTGCTTTTTATGCAAAAGGCGTTTTTATATTTGACTTATCATTTATCTTAAAAATGGAACACCCTGTATCGTAATTAAAAAACCTTTCTATTAAGGATCACGTAGATTCGCTAAAAGCACAAGTTTAAATTTTTGAAAATAAGATGTATCTCAAGTAAAATGCAGGCAAAAGTAATAACTCCAATTTATTGTCATTTCTAAAATATTAAAGCATTCTTAAAAATGAGGATCGAAATATAGTAGAAGGCACACCTGTCCTAATTGTTGAGACGAAATATGGTAACATGCCCTTGTTTTTTAGCAAATGTATCAGACTTAATTTTTTATAACAACGGATTATTTAACAGACATAACTTTTACTACTACAGTGACGATAATCCTAATATTTTTGAAACCCTTGATCACCAGCACAGATGGTCTGTTAACGTGTGGGGTGGAATAATTGGAACACGAGTAGTTTTATTTATCATAAAGTCTAATACATTTGCTAAGAAACAAGGGCAATTTACCAGATTTCGTCTTAACAATTAGGACAGGTGTGCCTTCTACTATATTTCGATTTTTAATAATGCTTTAATATTTTAGAAATGACAATAAATTGGAGTTATTACTTTTGCCTGCATTTTACTTGATATATATCTTATTTTCAAAAATTTAAACTTGTGCTTTTAGCGAATCTACGTGGTCCTTAATAAAAAGTTGTTTAATTACAATACAGAGTGTTCCATTTTTAAGATAAATGATAAGTCAAAGAGAAGAGATAGGTATAGGAAACCCTAATATGGTTTTAAAGGGAATTTAGTTCCGCGTCAAAATAGGCCACTAAATAAGGGGTGTTCCATTTAACTTAACGAAGTTATTTAATAAAATGTGTGTCCAAACTTTGAGGCAATTTTTTTCAACACTCTGTATAATATTAAGGTAAAACTTTTGTGTGATAGTTAACTTAAACCTTGAGCTAAGCAATAAATTTAATTACGAGCAGCTCGTTGTATGTTACAGGGTGTAAACAATTTTTAAATTTTAGTCTGTATTTTTAAATTTCTCTAAATTTCTCAGAAACGGTCAGTTTTAGGTATAGGAAATATACCAATAACTCACCTTTATTTGGTCTATAGTATCTAAAAATAGAAAAAAATATGGGGTCCATAAGAAAAAATATAACTTTGAGATGTACTTTCTTTTTGGGTCACCCTGTTCATTTCAAAATAATTTTGAAATATGCTTCTCATGGACCCACATATGACCGTGCTAAAAGTTTTTCCCCAACTCGTTTCATTTCTCGTAAAAAAAACCAAGGCGAATGGGGTAGCCCACCCTGTATAGACAATATGGAAACCTCTTTTTTTTTTGTTCTATAATTTTTTTATCTCTTATTGTTTGTATAGACGTAGTCCAAACATTCCGTGGTAGCAGGTTTTTGCCGGTAATTGTACCGATTTAATTTACCGATTCCTTATTCTTTGTCGAAGATCAATGTAAGACTTGAAAAAGACACAATGAGTAGTAAATTAATGTATTTGAAAATTTTGGTTGAATATTACAGAGAGAGAAACAAGTAGAATCCGCAAGATGATAATATTATACAGAAAAAAATACTAAATCATGATTTTTCTCGGTATTTTTGGTTGCGATTTTTTGCTGTTTGACCCCCAATTTTGACTTCAGATTCCTATTCAGCGGAAAAAAATACACCAGAAAATCTTAGTCCGACACCCACACACCACTTTTTTTGTGGACCTGTGCTATTTGTGTCTGACCTAATGGTCTATTGACTATATTCTTTAGAAAGGAACTACAACGTTAAAAAGGTTTCATTGTCTCGTAAGTTTAATTGACCCTAGAAGATTAAAAACCACGGAGTGCTACCATTTAAAGGGGTGCATTTTTGAGATGGGGTGAATTTGTCCTCTTTCAATTTTTTTTTAATTTTAACTCAAATTCTATGCACTTTTTGTACACAGACAACAGAAAAGTAAAAAAAAATTCTAGCAAAATGTCACCTCTTTAAGGCACAAACATTTTTTTTTTGTAAAAATATATTTCAAACACCAAGTAATTTTTTTTTCAAATTTTGCCCCAACCTTTTTCTACTTGAATTTTGGTATTGATATTAGCTTTACAGAAGAAAAAGCTTTTACCATGTTCTTTAAAACGGGTTTTGGTAAAAGTCTTTACGATTTGTAGTAATCAAGATATGATTTTTTAAAGTTGGCTATTCTCGTTTTTTTTTTTAATTTTAAAAGTTTTTTTTTAAACTTTGTCCTATAACTTTTTCCCCGTCGATTTTGGTAAATACAATATATTTGAACAAGAAAGTCTATTTTATAACCTTTAAAACGGTGCCTAAGAAAAGAATATAGGATTAATAGTAACTGAGATATTTTTTTTTTCTAATCTTTACCGTTTTTTCTTTAATTTTAGAATTTTATCCATAAACTACTTTCCCAATTTTTGCCATCTTTTCACTGTTATGCCAAGTATTGTTTTTATAAAATAAACAAATTATTTTTTAATAATATTATGATATCATTATTTTATAAAAAAAAACTTACGCAGGATTAGAAAATAGAAATTAAATTAAATTTTTCTTAATAGAAAACCTTTTACCAAATATTTGTTTTGCTAAACTGAACTTTTTATATTTACAGAATATAATATTAAAACTACTTAAAAGATCTTTAAGATTCGTATCAAATTTTTCGTCAGCATCTTGAAATCTTTTGATAATTCCGTTACATCAGCGTTCTCAGAATTAATGCTTATAAATTTTTGCAGAACATGAAACAATTTTATTTCATCATCCTACAACAGAAATAATTTTCTTTACATCCTGTGGTACATCAACAGGCTTTTTTTTCAAGCCTTGATGCCCAGAAGCTTTAATTGTGAAAATTGGTATTAGTCCATGTTTTAAAGTTTTCCAACCCTAGTTGAGAGTATTATCGATTGCTATTAATTTTATATACTTAAACCAGGTACTATTTTACTATATTTCCTCTACTAGTTTACTCTGTTTAATAGTTATTTTCGGCGATCGTTTGGAACTTTGTACAGGGTCTTTGATTATATTTACGTGGCTTCTGAGGCCTTTATTTTTGAAGATAGAAAAAAATGTTTTATATAAAAATTGTAGGATTTGAGATATTTTAGGTTAAATTATTAATAAATTACAAAAAAGTTTTATATTAGTATCAAGAAAGCCATGGATACAATAAAATTGTTATGTTGCTGAATTTGGTGAGAGTTTTCTCTGGACCAATAATGTTTATTTTTGCGATTAAATATTCCTGCTAAAGTAAAGGAAGACTTCTCGGTGAATAGAATTTTGTTTAAAAACTTTGGATCCTGCTGCATAAACCTAGCTATTTCCAATGCATACTTAGATCGGTCCTGCATGTTTTGTTCAGGAATATTCTGAACGGACATAAATTTATAAGGATAAAAGTTGTAAAATTTTAAGGTTAAATAATTTTATAATCTGTTTTATTAAGTTCAGATGCCGCATCCGAGATTGATATTTCAGGATTTTCCAAAATTATTAAAAGTAGTTAGTGCTAGTCCAATAGAAAAAGTATAATAATTATCCTGAAAAAACGAGGATATCCAAAACTTTGTTTTATTTCGTGCTGCAGTGCTTTTCTTCATTTTAAAGCTTTTTCGTTTAATAAACTTTCTAAATATGTATTTAATAGTATCTATAGATGGTACCCGTTGTAAAGGATATAATAAGTAACATTCCCTTTGCACTGTCGTCACATTATTATTGTTACCATAAAAAAGACGCATAATAGCGATTTTTTGTTCTTCTGAATAGCCCATCGACAAAAAGCAATACAAACTACTTTTAATAGTTAAAATAATAAATTCCAACTGTTTACAATATCGATAGGTCAAATTTATTAAAATAATTTTATTGTTTTCATAGCATTCTTGATACTAATATGATTTTTTTAAAATTCATTTATATGTTTCAGCTTAAATATCTCAAAAATGGTTCGTCCAAATATCATCAAAGTATATATATTTGAAATCAGTAAAAAAGATCTTTTATTGTAGCGCATAATATACAGGGTGTTCCATTTAAAAAAGTTGAAGTTGCCTATATTTTTCCATTTTTTTATTGCGATATTTTTTACTGATAATTTCAAAAGATAATATGGAAAAAAAACCTACAATTTTTATATAAATCATTTTTTTTCTATTTTTAAAAATAAAGGCTCCAGAAGCCACGTAAATATAATCAAAGACCCTGTATTCCATTTAAATATCAACATTAAAAAATTTGTCAGTTTGGTTGCCAAAATACTTTTCGGCGATTTCCAAAATTAAACAAAAAACAATCACCGAAAAATATTGTAACTAACTGGAGTATTAACTAACGATCAAAAATCCCAACTCGCGTTAAATGATTTCGATCATTAATTGTCTTTGTTAATACACCATTCGGTAAATAGCCATTGATTGGGAGATCAAAAATAAAATCTACAATAACTTTCTAATCTTACTGGCACTAGGTAAAATCTTAAAAACTAAAATAGGATTAAAGTCCAACATATTTCTTACCTATCGATTAAAAATCCTCCAATAAAACACATAATTACATTAGGCCATGAATATACCGAATAAAGTGCTATAAACTGATCTTCAGAAAGGTCAATATCTTCCTTAACATGTTCTTGTAAAGCTCCAGGATTATCATAGCAAAAATAGGAACCTGGAAAAAGTTTTAAAAATAAATGCTTCATTTTATAACACATTAACGAATTTATTAATTTTATTATGCGTAAATATTAATTTTTAGATATGCAGAGTATAGTTATCTCCAAAATGGTAATTTGAAAATTAATGTTTAATTTTAAATAAACCATGTGAGGCTATGAAAGTATTGTAAAGTTCAGTTAACATGAACGGCGTCCAAAAAGGTATTTGTTATTGAAATATCATGGAAAAAAACCAATAGTGGTCAATTAAACTGTTCTATATAATATATTAACAGATATTATTCCTATACCCCCTTTAAAAACTTAAATCGTCGATTTTCCACTTTTTCATTAACAATGGAACGTACCTATGGTAACTGTTTAGTTGTCACTGTCTGCAAATGAACAGTAAGGGATTGGATAGCAATTAAACTTTGCGAAGAGTTCTATCGCCGTTTATAGAAAAGTGGAAAAGTATCGTAAAGTAAAATAGATGATTCTATAATTTGTTCATTTTCCTTTGACAATGATACCTAGGTTTTTTATTTTATTTTTTTGAACCTCTTATTATCCTACAAATGCAATAAACAATTGAGTGCCGCATTTAAAAAAATAAAGTTGATGATGGTTTAAGGAAAACGAAACGTCGTACGGAAAAATCTCAACTGTTTTGTAGAGCTTAAGAAGTGCCGAGAAAGTGTCTTTGTTTTTTCATATCTCTTTAAATAACGCCATAAAAAAAAAAAAAACGAAATCAGCAATTTCGGTTTTTTCCGGATATCTCCGGAAGTACTCGGAATTTTTCAACTTTCTAATCGGCATGTTGGCACCTAAATGGGAACTTTGCCATAACTTTAAACCGGGCTTCGTATCTCTTACGGTTTTCGAGATCCCCATGAGCCTCGAATCTGTGGCACCCCATATATACAGGGGGCAGGTATAAATTGGTATAATAAGAAGTTCAAAAAAATTAAAAAAAAAAAGGTCCCTATTTAAAAAAAAAAAGTTGATGATGGTCTGACGAAAAAAAAACGTCGTACGGAAAATCTCTCAACCTGTTTTTAACTTAGTGGCCATGAGAAAGTGTCTTTTGTTTTTTCATATCTCTTTAAATAACGCCATAAAAAAATAAAAAAAAATCACAAAAATTTTGGTTTTTTTCCCGGGTATTCCGGAAGTACTCGGAATTTTACAACTTTAATCGGCCCTGTTGTTAGGCACCTAAATGCGCACTTGATTTAACTGACTTCGTAATCGGCACCCTGTATATATATATATATATATATATATATATATATATATATATATATATATATATATATATATATATATATATATATATATATATATATATATATATATATATATATATATATATATATATATATATATATATATATATATATATATATATATATATATATATATATATATATATATATATATATATATATATATATATATATATATATATATATATATATATATATACAGGGTGCCACAGCTGTTTTACGATGGGGTTTCCCGGGAAACCCTAAGAGATACGAAGTCGGTTGTGTATTTGCGTAACAACAATGTCCACTTTGGTTAAAATTCCGAGTACTTCCGGAGATATCAAAAACCCCCCCTTGCGATTTCTTTTTTTTTTTTTTCTGGGGGATTTAATGGAAAACAAAAGACACTTTTTTAGGCCATTTTTTTCTTACAAAACAGGTTATTCGTACGCTTTTTGGGTTGTTCATCATCCTTTATTTAATTTAAGTAGGACCGGGGTTTTTATTAAATTTTTTGAACCCCTATTACCCCAATTACAAAATGTAAAATTTTAATATTTATTACAAATAGGGAATATGGGAAATATCTTTTTTAACAAAAAAATATTAATGTTATACATCATTGTAATTGGGGTTATAACTGAAAAAAATGAAAAAAACAATGGAGTGTCGCTTTTAAAAAAATAAAGTTGATGATGGTCAAGAAAACGAAACGTCTCGGAAAATCTATTAACGCTGTTTTGTAGACCTTTAAAAGTGGTCATGAGAAATTGTCTTGCTTTTCCATATCTCTTTAAATAACGTCAGAAAAAAATAAACGACATCAGCAATTTCTTTTTTTTCCGGATATCTCCGGAAGTCCGGGAAATTTTTACAAATTTCTACTCGGCATGTTATTAGGCACCTAAATGCGCAACTTTGCCATAATTTAATCGACTTTGTATCTCTTACGGTTTCTGAGATCCCCATGCATTCACGCAGTTCACTTGTGGTGGTAGGCAGCATATTACAAAATTGTGTTCCACATAGTTTCTTATCATTTACAATACTTTTTCCCTGGTATAAGTAGTTTTTCTTGGATCTATTTAGAACCTGGACAAAGAGGTCTGCTGACCAAGCCGTAGCTGAAGGAAGGTATATTACAGATTTAAATCTGTTAAAACATTTTTGCTTCAAAATTCCCCAATTGCTTTTTGGTAAATACAGCAGAAATCAATACAACTGATAACTTAAAAAAAAAATTTTATGTTTCTACTTTTTGTGACCCTAAAAAAGAAGGCAATTTGTGTTTTCAAAATTGCGAGTTTAGAACCCTTTTTCTTGCTTCGACTGCGTTAAAAATGCTAACATTTTCATCTAGGGGGGGTACAAAATTTCCGACACAGCAAAAACCGCTAAAATCCCGTATCAACGCAGAGTAAAAAGCGGAAGTAAAAATGAGAATGTTCTTTTTAACTTAGCTCAAAAAAAGGCCCCCATTTCTAAAATTTAGAATTAGGATTTTTATTTATTTTTTTAAATCGGGGTTTTTTTATTAAAAAAAAATTAAAAATAATTTTGACTGTTAAAAAAGGTGTTTATAGTATTGTTTTTAAAAAGTCTTTTTTGGGGGAATTTTTGGGGGCTGATCTGGAGAGTTCTGGGGTTTAATAATAAAAATGAAATATTTTGGGGAAAAATTTTATGTGGGGAAATAATTTCAATTTTTTTACGTAGTTTTTTTTCTGACTAACTTTCCTTAATAACAATTTTTTGATATTGTCAAAAAAAAAAGGGTTTTTTTTCTCCTGAGCCAAATTTTTTTTTGAGCAACCTATATATGACTAAAAAAAAAATTATATCTGATGATTGAATTTTTTTGGTTTTTTTTTAAAATTGATAATACCCCAATTTTTTTTCCCTTTGGGGGGGAACTTACGTAGACACACTGTATATGTTTTAAACAATATTTCTTGTTGGTTATAGTTTAAATTGTTACATTAGTGTAAATAAAAATTTTTCCCAAAAAAAAAAAAATTGGAGCATTTTAAAGTTTTTTTTTTTGTAGAATCATATTGAACATCATTTCTCACTAACCTGTCATTCCCTCAAAATTTTTTACTTTATTTTTTTTTTTAATACTGGTTCAAACTCAAAAAAATTTGGGGAAACCCTCATAATATATATACAGTAAAGCGCACCGTACTGCGAACATAGGGGGGGTCCTGGATGATTTTGGATGTACCCCCAAATTTAAAATCCAATAATTTTGTGGCTTGCATTTCCCCAAATTTTGTCTCGTTTTCTCACGTGGCCTTTTTGGTTGGGCTGGTGGGGAGTACGGTGATAAATTCGGAAGAGTTATCTCCCCGGTTTAGTTGTGTACTACGTTTTTTTTTTCAGTAAGAATATGCATTTTTTTAGGGAAAAAGCGGGAGCTAGCTAGCATCAACCGTCTTCGATCGGATTTCTTATCAGCCATAAATTTAAAAATTAGTTGCTAACGAGACATTTTTCCCCCTAATAAAAAAAAAATTTTTTTTTAAATAAATAATGGCACGTAGAAGATTTTTTTTTAAAAAAATAAATTAATGTGCATTCATAGAAAAAAAAAAAAAAAATTTTCCCCAAGTTACCCCGAATATGCTTAAAAAAACCCCCCTTCCCCACCAAAAAAAAAACCAAGATTGTCATAAAAACGCCTTCTGACATTTGCTAGAATTTAAAGGGGGGTAATAATTAAAAAAGAATTCTCAATTTGTAATTGAAAAATTTTGTAGATTATTAGCCCTATTCTCCGAAAACCATTAATTTGTAATTCTACGTGCCCCAGAGAAAAAAATCTTTGGGGGAAAAATGAAGAACAATTTTTCCCCATAAAATTTTCATTGTTTTTTTCCCAAAAATTCCTTACAGTTTCACAAAATTGCATTCGTCTAAAATGATCATCAGGGAAAATTTCATGGGTTTTTCTTACTTTGTAGGATCGGTTTTTTTTTTTTCAGCACTTTTTTTCACTGATCTTTTAAAAAAAATTAACCGTTTTGAAATTTTATTAATGGAAATTGTAGGATTTCTAATAACACTTGCCACTACCATAATTTCCTTCATTTCCCCTTTCGTTGTTTTCTTCTGGTGCACTATCATGTTTATGTTTTCTTGGATTTAAAAAAACCAAATGTGTGAAAGTTTTTAATGACTCGGTGAATAGTGAAAAATCGTGGGGTAAGCCTTTGAAAATAAATTAATAAAAATTTCCCCCAATTCCCCCCTATCAGGTTTCCCCACGGTGATCCAAAATTTAAAAATTTTTAAATTTTTTTTTTCCCCAGTTCGCAAACATCCATTATTAATAATTATTATTTTTTTAAAAAAAAAATTTTTTTTGGTCGCAAATAATCGACACCTTACAACTATAGCTGTCGAGCGTTCGATAGTAAAGAATTTTTCCCCGGGAAAAAAAAGTAAACGTATTGAATTGATCTTTTTGGGGCCGACGCGCGTCTTATAAATTATTGTTTCCGGGGAAAAATTATTGATCGATAAGCAATGCGTGCGGCTTTTTAAAAACCCCATCCAAAATCGTCCAGGACCGTCCTATTTGCAGTGCTCTGCGCTTTACTGTATATATATATATATATATATATATATATATATATATATATATATATATATATATATATATATATATATATATATATATATATATATTATCTTTGTTTGATTTTTAGCTTATTGAATTTTCAATTAAATGTGTGCGCTTAATTTAGCTTGATAACATTTTGATTCGCTGTAACTTTTTTGTTTTAATTAAATATCAAGGTGAATTAAAAAACAGAATGTATGGTTGGTAGCCATGTTTTTTTCTAAGTTATAAGTGGAAAAAAATACCAACACATTTTTGACATACACCCCTAACTTTAATTTTTTTAAATGAAACACCATGTGTATTATATATCCACTAAATAGAATATGTTATTCTGATTACGGAGGTATATCACACTTTATTTTTAAATCATCCGTTTTTGACAAATTAGCAAAAGTTTAGAATTTAAAAAAAATTTCATGGTGTGCCTTTACTAACAATTATTGCACACTTTGTCATATTTGACGTTTTATTAAAGGATTTAGTTGTTATATAGGTAATATAATACCTAGTTGAAATGGTATTTCAGTATCCGTATATTATATTTAGTATTAGTACATTTTTGCTAATTGTCAAAAAACGGATAGATTAAATATAAATTATAACATGTTACTTTAATCAGAATATCGCGTTCTATTAAATGAGTATATAATATACAGGGTGTTTCATTTAAAAAAAATAAAGTTAGGCGTATAAGTTAGAAAAAAACTTGGCTACCAACCATACATTTTGTTTTTCATTCACCTTGATATCTTTTAAAACAGTGAATCAAAATGTTATCAAGCTAAATTAAACGCACGGTACATATACATATGTATTAAGGCATGTCCTATTTTCATTGTCTAACTCTATTAAAATGTTAAAAAAAATATATATATTATTTGACGAAAGTATTTGAAATTATATCTTTCACCTCCAAAATATCATGTCGTAGATTTTATTTGATTTATTTTTTTATATTATTTCTGCCATTTTTAATGGTTAACCTTACGAGATTAAATATGTTATAGATATTAATAATATTAATCTGCCTCCAAATAATTATAATACCACAGTTAACATAACCTTCATCATTCCAAGACAATAACTTAATCACAGGTCAAAGTTGAATTAAAACAATGTTAAAATAAGTAAAAATGCCAATCACGTGAACATAACATAATAATTATAATCAGCTCTTAGGTCATAAGAAAAACAAACAAGGAAATATATATTATGGAAGTTAAATATCTTGGTGCATTTAATTAATTAATCAATTATACAATGTCTTGGAAATAAAATATTATTTACTAATAATAAAACAACCCGGTATTACGATGATGAACAGTGGATAATGAAAATTTTTATTATTATTTTTTTTAATTATCAATATACACTATTTTACACTTTTTTTATGTAAGTGCTCTTATCAAAAGTGTACTTTAGGTCTAGGTGTATAGAAAAAGTGTAGTATAAGGTAAAATATTTCTGAATTACAAACAGACCTAGTAATTGTGTCTCAATTAAACAGGTTTAATATTGTGACAAAGTATTATACCGAGGTCTCCACTTCTTGGGGCAATAAAATACCAATTTAGTTAGTAATAAAAAACTATAAAAACTAAAGAAGTTCAAATAATTAGGCTGTTATTTTTATGCTACTTTTGTTTAAAATTTTGTAATTCTAAAATAAGTAAAATTAAATGTATAGTTTATGTTAAGTAAGTTAATTTTATAGTTAGTTCCGTTTATAAAAGTTATTTAAAATTCTAATAAATATATATATATATATATATATATATATATATAAAAATATATATATATATATATATATATATAAAATATATATATATATATATATATATATAATATATATATATATATATATATATATATATATATATATATATATATATATATATATATATATATATATATTATTTTTTTTTTCATGTCATTTTGCAAATCAAATTTAAGTTTATCTTTATTTATTCAACAAGTAATTCATTATTGATACACCTTTCAGGATATTGTAAACGACTAACCAAACTTTAGAGTGGTATTTCCCCATAAATATTAGGATTGCTTAACATTATAATCCTGGGAATTACTGAAATTCTATAAATAAAAAAAACACATATGAAGATTGATGTTTTAAATTATACATTAATCATCTTTTATATGCTATACTCCTAAGTTGCCAAACTTTTTAAATTTAACTGAATTTAATAAGAGATACAATAAGCTCATTAACTACAGTCAAAATAACTTAACCAGGCCAAAGTTAATAATATGAAGTACACAAGAAGAAAGTCATGTGACTGATTTTGCAAGCGCGTTTTAACTTTACTTTTAAAGCACTATCAAAATTCCAATTAAAAGTCCACAATATGTGGACTTTACCAGTTATACCATGTAACATTATTGTTCCTAATAAAGACTTATGGCATACAATATCCATACCCTAAGTAGCTATTCTTATGCCCCAAAAGTTAATAGATAAAAAAACCATATAACTTTTAAAATTAAAAATCTATCAATTTAGAACGTGCCCACATAATATCAGAATATATTAACGCTTTTATACTCCTATTCCCATAAGCACAATGCATATTTTTTAGTAGCTTATTGGTATAATGGTATTTCCTCACTATTAGCTATATGACAATTATAATTAATAAAATTTTTAATTCTCAGTCAACAATTACACACCATACATTTATTGCCGATTAGAACAAATTAGGCAATACCTATCCAATTAATAAAACAATGTCTTAAAAGAATGAAAATTGGTTCCTGAAAACAAACATATATAATTAAAAAAAAAATTGATATGCAAAATTAATGCCTTTTGTCTATAATTTTTACAAAAATCTTAGCTTGTTCCTCAATTAATTTTTACATTTATTACATCAAGATCAATGTAAATCACATATGCATTAAATAAATCACACGTACAGTATACAGATGGATTTCTATAAAGGTTTGTATTGAAAGCCCCAAATAAAATGTCTTTTTATATGTAGTATTTACACAATTTACAGAAAATGCCTGGACTATCAATATTATTTATTAACAATTTACGAAGATACAGCAAACTGTGTTGACTTAAGTTAATACTACCCTTTACTTTATTATATATTCAATTAAACAGTACTATCTTAAATGCCTTTGACACCACATTATTAATTTTTATTTGCTGATGATTAACAATTTCATACCCAGCTTTTTATATACAATATAGAGCAAGAAAAATCATAGTTCCTTAATTAATTGTTTAATTGCAAAAGGAATCACTCTATCTTCTGCATATTACTATATGCTGCTTTTTCTGAATACCTATAAAGTACCTCTTTGGTATAATTTGAAGGTGTGCAATGACCCGAATAATATGGTAAAATTTAGGGTACTTTTATATTATATTGACCACACCCCTTTATGCAACTAACCAGAATAAATGGCAATGTAAAGATATTTGGACTTATTATAAATATAGTAAAATGGTCTAAATTAAAACTTTGAATTTTCACGAATATGATGAGCGAAAAAAGACTAATCTTTATTCACCTTCTTTATTTTATATAACTAAATCATACATAAAAAGCACTAAATGACATCAACTGAAGTTGACTAGATGATAGTACAGTTAAACAGAGTAATGGTCAATTCCCACTTAAGACATTTCACCCTTATGGTGTGAGGCTACATCCATCATCTGATTGTTGGGTTTCTTTCAAGGACACAGATAAAGCTTCATATCCATGCACATTTAAATGACAATATTTTTTTTGGCTGCCAACTGTAAATTTATGCAGGGAATTTTGGCAAAAAGGTGTTACCCATGAAGGAAAATTAGAATCCTAATCCTATTTTGGTGAAGAGGCATGACTTTTAATCCTTAACTGTGACTCGCAGGTGTGAAACTTAAATTCAAAACTTTTTCACCCAGGGTGATAAACCTTTGGTAAAAGCCCCTAGGTGGAAATCGGCATTAAGAAAGTGTATGATATAGAAAACGAGCACACTGGGAAAGAAACTTTTTGATAATCCAGAACAATTTAACAATAACCTCTGACTTATTTATTTTTATTTGTAAACATAATTTAACCTATGTTGAATTATTTATGTCTCCGAGTTTCAAAAATTAAGTTAAAATAATATTTACTTTTTTTAATCTAATACACTTATTTTGATTTGCCATAAATGAAATAATTATATAATGTACTAAAAGTATTAAACAAATAATAAGTAAACAATAGATAAAACATTTATTTATTGATTGCAAAATGCTTCTAAAATAGATTCCAGTATGTATGTCTGAAGGAAAGAATTGTACAATTTTTTATTATAAATATATATCTTAGTTTAACTAGGTACTTTATTTTCATAATAACAAAATAAAATGTAAATGACTACATAATTTAAAAACTAAATATTATAGTTATTTGGCCTTTAAAGCTTGTTTAATTTTATTCCAGCAATGCATTTAAAATTCACCAAATATCAATTATATTTTTATCAAAAAGGAAAAAAATAGGAATGTGTGAAAATAAACAAAAAAAAAAAAATAGTTACCAAAACCAAGAAAGCACATAAAAATTAGTGCTATGAATCTATGAGCCTTTCCGGTAGGGTAACAACAAAGAAAGTATGCTCTATCACAGCAAGTTTCTTCATCCCTCACAGAAACTTGAATATTTGGACCTCCTTCCATGGTTTCTCACTACACAAGCGACACAACTTATGGACTAACAAATGTAAATGAAATTTTAAAAAATATATAAAACATAAGATTATTGATAAGCTATTTTATTCTAATTAGTAATCAAACAGGGCGGATATTAAAAACGAGCTACGTTTTCAAACCAATTCAATTTGCTTTGTTTTGAAATGAAAATATGACGTCCCTAATTTCTAACCTTAAAATAGTTGATATGAAGTTAGGTAAAAACGATAGGAGATGTATTAAGCATTAATGTTTGAGGTTCATACAATGGGAAATTTCATTGCTAACGTTGCTATGACAAGCAGCAATTCCACGACTGACTTGAATTGCATTGTAAATGCAGCTTTAAGCAAATTAGGTTCAATTACTGTTGCTATATACCTACTAGAGGCAGCCTTCCGCTTGCCCGGGCAAACAGCAGTTAAAATAGAAGGCGCCAATAAGTCTATTCTCCTTCCCTCAAGCTCCAACTTGCTAATTGGTCAACAGCAAGAGGCTGCCCAATCAGCACGTTGGAGCAAGAGAAAAAGGTTATATTTTTTTCTTTACCTCTTGCATAGCATATGCTTAACGTTTTAAACGATGCTAGGTTATAATTTGCTTGATATAAAGCTAGCTTCAGGATAGTTTTAAACCAATGACCCTGTCAAAATCAGCTGATTTCTGTTTTGTTTTTGACATTTTGTCATTCAAAATTGTGTGGGTAGTTAGTTGCTTTATGGAAAAAATATTAAAATATACCAAAGTTGCTGAAAAATGAACGTAGAAGTGGAAGGTAGCTTATGGTGCTACCTACCATATCCCGCATTATTCAAGATATTTCAGCACCTAAAGTATAAGGAGCTGTTATCAGCAGGACGAGTTTGCAAACTTTGGTTCGAAGCCAGCAGAAATGATCTTCTTTGGAGAGATTTATTTTACAAAAACTTTTTGGTTGATAGATCTGTACCAGTAGTAGCAGGTATGTTCTTATAATTTGAGTCTAAGTTAAATTCTTAAATTGACCCCGTGTTATTTTAGGTAAATCTTGGTATGAAGAATTTAAACGACTTTGTTGTAAAGTACCTGTTGTTCAAACAGAAACATTAACAGAACATAATCATCAAGTTTTGCATGTAAGCTTTTCTCACAATGGAAGGTATTTTGCTACTTGTTCCAAAGATGGTTATGTGACTGTAAGTATAGGAATTAATAGTTTTTCTAGAAGTAATTGATTTACTTGTGAAAAAAAAACTGAGTCATTTTGACAAAATAATCTAGTTATTTTACTGTAAAGTTGTTTGTCTATAACTATTAATTAATATATAAAGTTTCAATTTATTTCAGGTTTGGAATTCAAGCTATCCGGCCACAGTAAAATATAGTAAAAATATGAAACATTTTAAGTGGAAGTATACACAATACTCCCAGTTTAATGAAACAGATACTTTGCTTTTAGTATCAGGGGTTCATTTTGGTACAACTCATAGCACCTCTGGAGAGATTGCAGTTTTTAATTTGGGTAAGATTGTTTTATTTGTTGACAATTTAAAACCATTTATTTATTTAAATTTTGTTAAACAGTACCCACTTTATTTTTTTTGCTTTTTTTGAGTAGGTTATGTTAATTACTGTAAATAAAAGTGTTTGTTACATGAAACAATCCTAATGTTCCCAAATTCAAATATTTAATTAAATGGTAACAATTTCAATAACATTAAATATATTTGTTTAATGTAACAAATTTATGCTTTAGTTGGATGTACATTTGCTAATTTATTATTTTAGATGGTTTTGAACTTCAGTGTCGAGTAGTTAATAAACCTTATGATATTTTCGGGACATGGTATAGTGATCAATATCTTCTTTCCGGTGACCTTCATTGGCTGGCTCATCTGGTTAGTAGCTCCCATTTGTGGTTAAATCGAGCATCACAAGAAGCTGATTCTGAACTGGTAAATATAGATAAATGGGTTTTCAAAATTATACATAATTTTTTGTTGCTTAGAAAACAAAATGTTAAGCCTGATCATTATGTTTATCAGATACTTACAATAAAGTATGTTTATTTATTAGTTTTACAATAAAATATATAAATTTATATTTAAAACTTATTTACTCAGAAAAGTATTACTTACTTTTTAAGATTTTTGTGTATTTCTTATTTATTTCTACCTGTGCACTATTCGCTAAATTTGTTAAAGATAATTTAAATTATATGGTTTTTAACAAAGAAGCAGTAAGCAGTGTTTCTATAGGGGATAACTCTAATAGTATGTTTTATAAAACATTATTTGCATTACCAGACTTAATAGTAGGAACCACTTTAAATCAATAGGTTGGACGACGCAGTGAATCTCCCGCCTGTACAAGAGGAAGCACAAAGGACCTACTGAGGTCTAGGTGCAGTGGTATATTACCACCCTCTGAACATTCAGATCAGAGAGAGTAGGAACCACTTCGGTACAGGTCCCAAGGTATAGATTTGTGCACACACAGAGTCAGTTGACCTTCCATACTTGTAGATCATCTAATAAAAAAAAAACTTTAAAATTTTAATTTATTATATATTTTCTTTTGGGCATTGATTTTTATTTTATTATTATAGAAGCATAATTTTTTTTCAGTCTCTAGATATTAAACTTGTTTTTGTTTTAAATCCAGGTACCAATAACCCATTGCCTGTTCAGATTCTACAACAGAAATGCAAGTTCAATAAGAGCAATAATGATAGCAAATTGTTTGCCGAATTCAGAAAATATAAGTCTAGACGAAACGGAATATGCTGGAGTGCCCGTCGATCAGGGAGTTATTTTTGAACATGGAAATCCAGTTAGTCATAGAGATATAAGTAATGTTCCAAGCTGTAGTAAGTCAGGTAAAAATTTTTCTTTAGGGCATAAAAAACTAATTTTTGTTAGCTGATTTAAAAGCGCCCAATGGATTTAAAGATGTAGCTTTGCAAAATAAAAAACCTTGAAAAACAACATTTTTGAAATGATCGAATTAAGAGATAAAAGCACATGACAAAAAGCCAAAAATTAAATTTTATTTAAAGTCTACGGTCAAAAAATATCTATACTTATACAACTAAATTTAGGTTGTGTCTACTTTTTAAAATTATTAAAATTTAAAAAATAACTTAACCACCCAAGTCAAACAAAATTTTAAGAAATTGTTATGCACGGGCATTTGACAATTACATGCATTTTGCATATATCTAATTCAAACAATGCTGAAATAAATTTCAAAATTAGTTGTTCAACAAAGGTGTGGAATAAAAGAAAATAAGAAATTTGTTTAGTCTCATGTTTCAATTTAAACTTAAAAGTACAATATCGGCAGTAATTCTGTCACTTCAAAAACGTTGGTAAAATATTCTGAAAACAAATAATAAAGAAGTTTATGCAGGGGAAAAGAATGTGTAATAAATTTTTTTCTGCATTGTGTTAAAGTAACGGTAATTGTGCATTAGTTGACCTTCACCTATTTTGGTCATAAAAAATCGAAAAAATAAAGATATTGACAGGTTTTTTTTCTTTTTGTTCTATTTTACGGCGAAATTACGGATCTTTTAAACATAATCAAAAAAAAAAAAATTCTATGTTAATTTTTTTTTGAAAATAAAAATGTTTTTTTTATAGTTTTTAGTCTATAAAAGGCACCCATTTAAGTTTAGCAATTTTTAGTGATTTGTTTCTATGTGTAAAAACAAATAATTTCAAAAATATCAATTTTTGGTTCTTTTAATTTTTTTAAACAAAAAATTTTAATTTTTGAATTTTTTATTTTTTTTCTCTTTTGATAAACTTTAGGTATAAAAATATTTAAGAACTCAAAAAAAATTAATCATGTTGATTTTACATTCCAAAGAAGTGGAACTCCACTAATGCACAATTACCAAAGTAACTTTACCGCTCACTGTATGAATTGCCAGATAATGAAGATAATTTTCATTTTTTGATGTCGTGTTATTTTTATCATATGGGGTACCTAAAGGTATGTACACACCAAAAAAAAAATACAAGAACAAACATCAGCGAACAAACGTTTTCTTTAGTGTAGACAGTAAAAACGCGAACAAACGTTTGTTTGTTCTTGTTCATACATGTTCCAGGTATGTACACACCGAAAAAACAAACAAGAAGAAACATCAGCGAACAAACGTTTTTCTTCAGTGTGGACAGTTAAAACGGCGAACAAACGTTTCTTTGTTCTTGTTCGCATATGTTCCAGTGGACGTCGGTACATCAAAGAGAATTTTCGTTTTTATGGTCATCCATAACTGTTCCAACTAGTCGAACACGAGTAAACAAACATTTGGTTGCGCTATGTAGACAGAAAAAGCGACCAATAAACAAAAAACATACAAAGAAAGTGAACAAGAACGAATGTTTGTTTTTGTTTGTTTTTCGGTGTGTACATACCTAAAGAGAAATAAATTTTGTTCGTCGTCATCCATAACTTTTCCAACTGGTCAAACGAGAGAGAACAAATATTTGATTGCGCTATGTAGACAAAATGACGCGAACAATAAACAAAAAACACATACAAACAAGGTTAACAAGAACGAATGTTTGTTCTTGTTTGTTTTTTCGGTCTGTACATACCTTAAGTGGTAAGTGAGTTATTGTTATGTTGTTTTTATAATATAGGATATGCGGTAATTGAAGTTATAATAAAAATAAGGAAAAATCATAAAATATGTCTTTTGACCAGTCAGGTATATATATAATCTTGTTGGTTGATTAAAAACATTGTTAGTAAATGTATTCAGTATTAATAAAACTGAATTTGAAAACATTTAAAAAATTAAATTTACATACAAATGAATATTTTTTTATAAATTCTACTTACCACATTTGGGCTACTGTTTCATCTTGATCTTGAACGTGCAATATTCTTAAACTTAAAGTCAAAAGGTTCTACGATAGAGCGATGTGCGGCAATTAGTTATTCACTGCATTTCTGGAGTAAGTTGCTTGAATTTTCAACTTGTGTTTTGTATCGGTACTATTTTTTTAATTTCTATTCTGTTTAGTTCTGTTTTCGTAAAAAGTCGAAATGGTACATGCTTATGCAAAATCGGAGATGGATTTTATTTTGCAAAGTAGACAGAACTAAACATTTACAAAAATGCTTAAATATTATGTTAACAGCTTGCGGACAAAAATCAAGTTCGGTGGGCCAAAATTGGATTTTTTTGTGCACAGCTGTGCATACAATTTATCATATATTAACATTTTAAGATTTTTTTTATGATAGCTAAAAGTATGTAGGTACTTTATACTTTATTTAAGACAAAAAAATTAACATCCTATTTTTGTTGTACTTAAAATAAATTTTTCTTGGGCCTTAGTCATTTATCAAACTACAATAGCCCAGTTTTCAGTGACACACAAAAAATATATTACAATTTTGACAATTTTATTCCTTTTTTTAGTGTTATCGTAGTTCTTGTAACATATTAAGCATCTGTTTTAATTTTTAGAATTTTTAATATCCTTTTATTGGTTTTATTATTTTTTACGGAAGTTTTTACCTAAACCCTTTTTGTAATACTGACAAAATTATCATTAAATTATTAAAACGACTAGTCCACTTATCAGGAAAAAAATAGCCATAACGTAAACAAGTCTTTAGTAATCTGTTAAGTAGGCACATCATTTAAAATTGACATTTTTTATATCTTGCCTTATGAAATATTCTAGTTTTTGACGAAATACCTATCTTAAACCCGATGCGCGTGAGTAACGATTTTGCCAATCCTATATGGTACAATTCCGACTACCGCAAAGTAGAAGTTGAACAAAGTGAGGCGGCAGGAGAAGACAGCGACTACGAAATGGACCAAGACGATAATAATAAAGACGAAGGATTCGATGACGATGATCATTCTACATCCAGCGACGAAACGGATTCGTTGAATGACAAGTATTTGATATTTACTACCGGAAATAAGACCTATACTCCACATCAAATCGGTATGTATACTTTGTATTTGTACAAGTAAATCTAGGCGCTCAAAAAAGGTTGTGGAAACAGCCACCTAAAAATCGGCCAAGTGCGAGTCGGAGTATGAACTCACTCATGAAGAATCATGGACTTTCCTACGTTTTGAACGATTTTTTAATTTGATATTTTTTTACATCTTCAAATGATAACAATGATTATAAACTAAATTAAATACCATTTTACATCAAATAACTTTATCAAAAACTAGCAACATGCCCTGGCTTCACATATTGGACACCCTTCCACCGTGACTGATCGGTCTATTGTGACTCACACCCTTTTATATTTCTCCCACCAGGTCCAGACTTCTAATAAATCTGATGATCCTGATGGGAGAGAGATCTTTCACCTTCCCCGGCAACAATGTGTCATTGTCGAGGATTGCGAATCTGAGTCGTGCCACTGCTGGGCACGAACACAGTATGTGTTCTGCAGATTCATCCTCCTCCATGCATATGCGGCACTCGGCGTCTTTCGCTAGGCCGTTGTGCATGTGGTATTTCAATCTGCAGTGTCCCGTGTACAGTCCAACCAGAGTTTTAAGATGTACCCTTGGTTGCTCCAGCAGTACATTGTTGGTTCGGTGGGCTTATAAAAAAGGCCTTCGAGTGTCTGCGACCCGGAAGTCCATGGCAGTACCGAAGATTTTCTCTTTGTGTCCAAGCTGATATAACCTGCTTGGCAATTCTATTAGATATACCGATGACCGGTTCCGGCTTTGTGAATTTTGTCTCCGCCCCCCTTTTGGCTAAGGGGGTCTGCGGATTCATTACTCTCTAGTAAAAATGTAGTATTCTAGCGGTGAAAAAAATTTTGAAATTGTTTTAGTAGTTTTTGAATATATTTGTTACAAACATACAAAAATACAAATCTTTTAGTCTATATAATGTTATTATAGTATACAGGATGTTAGGGAAATTGACCGAATCCTTCATACCATGGTATAAAGTCCATGCTCTAAGTCCATCAACTTAGAATTTAGAGTGTTTAGACCATCAATCTGAGCAACTTTCCTAAAAAAATCATATACCGGAAATAATAAAAAAAATCTACTTCCCATACAAAGTTAGCATCCTCAGCAGCAGCTTTGTATAGAGAGTCCAAATTTTTATTTTATTTCCAGTAGGCATATATATGGTTTCTTTGGGAAGCTTAAAGTGTAGGCTTGAATTTATAATTTATTTGTTTATCTATACAGTATATAGTATAGGTAAATTCTTAAATTACAAATTTAAGCTTGATACAAAGATTATCGGGACTAGTTCTCTTAAATATACAATTTAAATTTGTAATTTAACATAACACATTTATCTATACTACATACTATAGATAAATGCTTAAATTACAAATTTAAGGTTACACTTCTTTTTTGCGAAAACATTAATTATTTGGTCGATATCCAGGTGCACATTTCTATGTATATTTAAGGGAACTAGCCCCGATAATTTTTCCTGTGCCATTGAGGTGCGCAACCAAGATTTGATCGTACGATCTTTCCGCGCTGACTGGAAGTTTAGCTATCGACTCTGGTATTACCAGATTATTTTGAGATTAACAACTAGTGAATTAGGGTTGTGGGCGTATCCACAGTGCCCACAACGTTGGATCCGCGCCTGAGTAAATCAGTCTTTTTTTTTGCTTTAGCTATATTAGTTCAGTTACTAAACGTTTTTCGCTCCGAATTCTTAATAACTGCAGCGATTGACTTAAAATTTTAGTAGCTGTAAAATACCACAAGTAACGAACTTCGGAGGAATATCACCCCTTCATGGGGGTGTAAATGTTAATTTTTAAAATAACCCCGAAAATCGATAGATAAACTGATTCTAAGCAAAAAATGTAGTATAAGGTTTTTTTGATAACCCAATACCTTTTAAGTTATTTGTGACTAAAAAATGTAAAAAAAATTTAAAAAAGTCATAAAGGTTAGTTGTGGTTAATTCCAAATTTTCAGAAAAAACGATTCAGTTATAAGGATTTCGAAGGTAATACTCTATTTTTACCTTCAGTGACTAGACTATACAGCCAGTCATAAGTAAGCTTATTTATAAAAAGTGTTTATATTTTTAAAAAAACCCAAAATCATCACAGTTTTCCACTTTGTAGGCTTTTACACCTATTGTTGCTTTATGATTTTTTGCATAGATTTTATACAGGGTGTTCGAAAATTCCACGGCAATATATTAGGAGGTGATTCCTCATTAAAAAATAAAAAGTTTTTTTAATGTAAGTCCGAAAATGCATAGTTTCTAAGATACAGGTTATTAAACTTAAAAAAAATAGTTTTTTTTAATTATCTTAAATACCCTTTAGCCGATTTTCTTAAAAATGTCAATGTTATTTCTATTAATAAGGGCCTAATTAAATTAAATCCAGCGGCGTCTCAGGGAACACCTTATTAAAAATAATTGTGAAAACAAAGTACGCCACTGACTTTTTCTTCATTTTTTATATTTTTTTAGCTTAAGCAACTAAAAAACAACTTCTTTGTCTGTTAATATTTTTTCCTATCTTATCGGAAAAAAATAAACCCAATTCATTGCTCTACTTTTTAATCGTACAATGTCGGGTCAAGAGACTTACAATAAATTGGTTCTAATTTTTTTACTCGAAAACGAAACAAGATAGGAAAAATATCAGGAGACAAAAAACTTGTATTTTTAGTTGCTTTACAAAAAATATATATAAAAATTGCAAAAAAGTCAGTGGCGTACATTTTTTTCACAATTATTTTCGACAAGGTGTCTCTTGAGACGCTACTGAACTTAATAATTTTAATTTAATTAGGCCTATATTAGGCCCTAATTAATAGAAATAATTGAAGAAACAGACTGTGGCAACATTACTACGTCATATATATTTTTTTGAGGTTAAAGACTGAACTAGTTCTTTGGAAATATGTTATTACTTTACAAATTTCTACATATTCCTGGCTAAATTCTTTATTGACATTTTTTCATGATACTTGGCCACCTATATACATTTAGATAAGAACTCTCTAACATGAAAATAATTACTTCAATAAATAACGACATTGGCAGGTATGTCACAACTGTCATTATTGTTTTAGAATCTCTTATGCCCTCTGACTAAGGGTGTAATAGAGAAAAGTTTGATTAACAAAAAAAAAAGAAATCAATTAAAATGCACTATTTTCTATACACTTTGGCCTAGGATTTTAAATGAAGTAAATAAATAATATATGTGTATGTTTATTTATTGCTTGGAAGAAAACGATAAACAATATGTTTTTGTCTTAAGCAATCTGTTGTATTTTAAATTGCAAAATAAATTGTGTTTAGTCTTAAAGAAATTTTTATTTTAAAATTTTTTTTTGCCCACTCCATACAACATATTTAAATTTTCTTTTTGTTAACCGTATTTTCTAAACAGGCAAACACTTCTATTAGGTGTAACTGTTTTCATATTTTTAATCTTTCGACTTATTTGTTCTCTTTTAAACCCCATGCGCAAACATACTGTATAACTTTTGTATCGTTATGCACACTATCCTATCGGATTTTTTTAGGTTTTAAAAGAATAAAACCTTTTGTATTTCCCAAAAAGTTGGATCCAGGTCCTTCTTTAAAGGAAAGATTGATATTGCAAGAACAGCGCAAAGAACAAATGAGATCTGGCAGTCCATCACAAGATCCAGATTGGTTAGACTTTGACAAGGTTGCGGATAAATTTGACAAAGTCGATCATCTGATTGATTTACATGGTCATATTGTTGGTATGGGTCTAAGTCCTGATCACAGGTAAGTTTTAATTACAATTTTTATTTGTAAATTTTTTATTTCCCTATCACAAGACAGTATTAAAATATGACAAAAATAACTTATTAGTGGCTTCAAAACTTAAATAACATAACAATTGGCGCTTGTTTGAAAAAAGTGGTTTGGTTAAAACATCAAAAATGGGTTAATTTAAAATTAAAAAATAATTTAATAACTTTCCAAAAAATTTTCCTTTAAAATTTTTTTGAAATTTCGGTGATGCAAGTTTTACATTTCTTTTAAAAGATACTAAAATATTTCCAGTATCATCCAAAAACATTCTGTACACTTTATTTGGGACAAAGATACCCCGTTTATCCATAAAAAATAATTTAAAAAAAATCTACCAAAAACGCTGTGACGTTAGCAGACTCATAAATTCGATGATGCCAATTCTTTAATAATATTTATACTACATAGGACCTTTTCAGAAACTGTTATATGGGTAATTAATAACCCCTTTATATTTTTAGAAAATAAAAAAGATAAAATAAGATCAACTGTTCATCGACTTAAATTGAACATATTTTCCTTGCGCCTATACAGGATGTTAATTAAGTAAGTACCAACTTAACCATTACAAACGTACAAAATGTACGTTTCTTTGTTGTTGGGGCTGTGCCTCCCTAGTTCTTACTTTCAAGTAAAAGATGAGTACTATGCGCAGGACGATGGATTTTCCATGGATTCTTCACTCTCTCTAGTGGTAGCAAATATTTATATGGAATGGTTTGAGGAACACGCAATTAAAGCTGCACCAATCAAACCAAAAGTTTGGCTACGATATGTTAACGATACTTTTATTGTATGGACAAGTAATGACCAAGAACTTAAAGGTTTCCTAAAACATATAAATTGTCTTTGACTCTGTATCAAATTCACATTGGAAAAAGAAAAAAATCGGCTCTACCTTTTCTCGACGTTTTAGTCAAACGAAATAATGGACATATACAAACCTCGGTATACAAAAAACCTACCCACACTAGACAATATTTACACCAGAATTCCAAATGACTCTAACGAAACGAAGCAATGAGTCATACGTACTCTACAGGGTGTCCCAGAATATGTGGGCAATCTCTCGGAATCTAATAGAAAACCTAAAAATATTATGACAAGTTCCCATAAACTTTTAAATAACTTTTTAAATACTAGGCGTAAATTAATATTTTTTAATATGATGGTTACTAGATAGGTCTTCTTAAAATAAACCCATTAAATCATATTTGGCTTATTTAGTTTGCCCGGGACGGACTAGCTTTGACACAATAATAGCAATTTTAACACCCTGTATGATAAAGGTTCTTGACTGACATCGATAAGATCAAGTGTTTATGAGAAATAAGATATTATGTTTGATATTTTTTTTACATTATACCGGGTGTTTTCTAATTGAACGTTAATATTTAAGGAGACAATTTTTGGGTTCATTCTAAGAAGAAAACTTCATATAAACGTATGTCCTAAACGTCTTAACTTTTGAGATACAGGATGGTAAAATTTTCAAACATAAATGATTTATTGTTGAAAATAATACCACCTTGTATCTCAAAAGTTAAGACGTTTAGGACATACGTTGATATGAAGTTTTTATCTTAAAATGGACCTAGAAATTGCCTCCTTAAATATTAACGTTCAATTAGAAAACACTGTATAATGTAAAAAAATTACCAATCATATTTTATTTCTCGTAAACAGTCGATTTTATCGATGTCAATCAAGAGTACCTTTTTGTTAGTTTAAGGTTAAGGCTACTTAAAAATATTATTGTTAAGCCTTTATCATACAGGGTGTTAAAAAATAGCTATTATTGTGTCAGAGTTAGTCCGTCCCTGGCAAACTAAATAAGCCAAATATGATTTAATGGGTTTATTTTAAGAAGATCTTATCTAGTTACCATCATATTAAAAAAATAATTTACGCCTAGTATTTAAAAAGTTATTAAAAAAAAAGGGGAGCGTCGTAGGAAAAAAGTTTATGGGAACTTGTCATAATATTTTTAGGTTTTCTATTAGAATCCGAGAGATTGCCTACATATTCTGGGTTACCCTGTATATAACCGCGAAGTGACCTTATGTAACAGTAAAAAATCCCTGCAAGCCGAAATAAGTAATATAACTAGGGATCTCAAGCAAAACGGCTACAGTGGGAGATAGGTTAAGGAAACAATCGATAAATATCAAGATAAGACAAAAAACTCTAATTTGAATAAGACTCCACAGGACCGAATATTTATGACTATTCCGTATATTAAAGAAACTTCAGAAAATTAAAAATTATTCATAAAAAAACCACTGGAAGAAAAGAAAATTTAAAGAAGCTGTAATAATTGCAAACAACCAAAATGTATTTAGCAGACCTAGTGTCGACATTCCGAATATCTGGCTGCCATTGCTGAACCGTGAAAAGTCGGTCAAGCTTCGGTGAACAACCGTATAGTATATAAGGTGGTAGCTTCTAAGAATAGGTTTTAGTTGTCACTTGAAAACGGTTAAAAATACATCACCAACCGAAACGTTGTGTATCAATTAACAAGTAAAGACAATGAAAGTCCAAGATTTTAGTGATATTAAAAAAAATGTACGCCACTGACTTTTTATTATGTTCTTTGAATTAAGCAAATACATTACATTTTTTGGCTTATCCCAATCTTCCATACACGCACCAATCATTTTCTTATTTTACTGACTTATTTAAAAAATAATATGTGTATGCAATAATATTTGCAGTTCGTCGCTTACCTTTTTTCTTTTCTACTTAATAGTTATTGTGACATACAACACATTCCTATTAAAACTTGTTCTTTTGCAAATTCATTGGAGGTATGATTTTGTAATAGTAATAAACAATTTTTTTCATATATTCTAGGTATCTATATGTAAATAGTAGGTCATGGCCAGAAAACTATGTAATTACGAATCCATTAGACCCTCCGCCTATAGCTCAAGAAATCGATATACACGTCATTGACTTGGTTACACTTAAGCAAGTAGGAACAATGTTAAGAGCCCATAAGGCATATACACCAAATAACGAATGCTTTTTTATATTTTTGGATGTCTGCAATGAATATGTAGCAAGGTAAGTATACAGGGTGTAAACAGTGTGATGCTTATGATTTTAATGGGCAATAGTGGAGCTCAAAACAAGCCAAATACACATGGTCTAAAGTTCATTGTTTTCGAAATATGGCCTTTTAAAGTTTAAAAAATTTGCCAACAAAATCACGCATCGAGTCGAACGTCGACTTTTTTTGCGAGGTTTTACATATTTACACTTTTTTAAGATGTTTATTTACATTTTATTTGTAATAAAAAATAATTGTACTTACCACACACAAAATTAGGCTTAATATCCATTTTAAGAACACAAATTATTATGTTTAAAACAGCAGAAATAATTGCTACCAAAGTTTGAAACTTTGATATCTTTTAGACAAAAATCTGTCAACATTTGAAACATATGTCATATGAACTTTTTGACTTGTTTTGAGCTCCACTATCGCCCATTAAAATCATGAGCATCAGACTTTTTACATCCTGTATGTTACTAAACTTGTGGTTACTTAGTATAGGAGTTTGGGATTTTCAAAAATTAAGGTAAAAGATTTTAAAGAGTCATTTTAAGAACTAAATTTTATATAATAATATATTAATAATAATGGTAATATGTTTTTTAAACCTTTTCAAAAAATGTTCGTTTAATTAATCATAATGTAGATATTTGAGGAAGTGTCGTTTGTCGAGTTTTTTTATTAATTTGTTACAGTCCACAAAGGCTTAAAACTTTGGTGCTAACGCACCATAGGTGTCTTTTAATAATAGTATGTATAATTACTTGATTTGGAACAATCTTGATTTTGTTCAGTAAAAGTAGACATATGACACGCTTTGACATAATTATTTCTGTTCCTATACCAAAATTACTCAAGTAAACGGTATTTCGTAAATTTTTAATTTTTTATTCTTAAAGTGCCATGACGTTGTAAATTTTTAAAAACTTTTAAAAGTTGCACAAATACTTATTATGCTCATTTTGTTGCACCCATATTATGTCGTTTTGCATTAGGCCTAGACAGAGAAAAACCATGATTGGAGGTTGGACAGTTGCCATTGATTGTTGGGCATGATACGCGAAAATAGAGAATTTTTATTTTAAATTCTTTGGACCGAGGAAGCCACCTTTAATAGTGATGGAAGAGTTATATGTACAGTATGCATTACTGGTCTGCAGAAAATCCGCATTAATTGCGTGAAGTTCAGCACCAAGAGCGTTGGGGTTTAAATGTATGGTGTGGCATACTGGGACGCAGAATTATTGGGCCATATTTTTTTGAGCAATCCCTAAATGGCAATGTTTTTCTTGATTTTTTGGACAATCAATTACCGTTGTTGTTGGAAGATGTGCCACTGGAAACATGGCAAAACTTGTTTTTGCAGTTGGATGGTTGCCTAGCACATTTGCGATTATTGTTCGAGAGCCTATTAATGCAGTATTTCAACAGCGGTGGATTGGAAGAGTAAGTCTTTTCCATGGCCTCCCTGATCACCAGACTTAACTTGTCTTGATTTTTATTTATGGGGCGGTTAAAGGACATTGTGTTTCAGACTCAACCTCGACCAGAGAAGATATGAACAACCAGATTCGTAATGTAATACGTAACATACCGAGAGCCGAAATTAAAGTTACGGTTTTGCCTTTCTATGATAGGCTTCAGAAATGCATAGAACATGATTGTCAGCATTTTGAGCATTTACAGGGGCATTAAAAATCTTACTTTTTTAAACAGTCCTTTTTAGGGTCACAACTTACATAATAAAAAGGATTCCAGAAAAATTAATTTACAAAAATAAAAATTTAAGGGATTTCCATAGAAAATTCTTTTTGGCCCAAATTTTAGGTTAGGACAAAATATCGAGATGCGGTTTTCGCGAGCTTGTTTAGGTATCATTTAGCTGATTCTTCGTGAACACCAAATCATACCAACGCATTTAATTTTTTTAAGAAAATTAACCATTTCTGTCGGAATGTCGAACAAAGCCCTCTAGCGGCGACATGTGAAACAAACAAAACTTTAAATAATATAACATTAAGAGCCCAAAAATAGCTCTGTTTAACTAGCCCAAGTTTTTTAAAATCGGCTAAGCCGTTTTGAAGATACAGGGTGTTTTGTATGGAAACCTTTGAATACCCCCACCACTTTATTTTTGAAGGTACAACAAAAATTGTCAAACCAAAAACGTTTTTTTATTAGGTTAATATAGCGGAATTCACAAAAACATCACTTTTTAGATTCAAGATTGCAGTTACGCCCCCCAGCGGCCACGAATCCCAAGTAATTCAATTATTTCGAAAGTAATTCGATTGCTTATAAAGTATATTTACTTAGAAATTAATTCTATTACCTAATTAATAATTTAATTACTACGACAACTTTAATTACCCTTCTTAATGGAAAATCTGCAATAATTTTGGCCCGCCAGAAAGAGCATCTTGAAACACGCAGGCCGCTTTGAATCCGGCGAACGCCGCCTCCGCGCCGATTTAGTATTTTCGATTGATGATTACCGCCATCGTTTTTATACTTTTTTATGTGGAAAAATCTGTTGATGTTTGGGGTAGGATTAAAAGATTTTTTTAAAAGTCATTTAATGTTGAACTTGCCGAGAAAGCAGTTTGAATAGTGTGACGTGCGCGTATGATGCATATTAGTATAAATATTTTATTTGTTTAGTGTATCGTGTTTAATATATGTGGTAGTTTAAATAGAGTAATTGCTAAAATGTTCAATTACTTTTAGTTTTAATTGTTAATTGAATAACTTTTAACAAACATGCTAGTAATCGTACTACTACTTAGAAGAGTAATTGTTAATTGTAATTGAATTACTTTTTAAAAGTAATTGCGTCAGTTCTGGGTGTAGTTGCAGTTAAAAAAAATTGACTCTAAGATACCTATATAAAATATTTTTTTGTAGCGGAGCTGAAGATAAGCATGGCTATCTTTGGGACCGGCACTATGGAGTATGCCTTGCGAAGTTTCCACACCAAGATGTAGTAAATTCAGTAGCATTCAACCCAAAGGATCCAGAAATGTTAGTTACTACTTCTGACGACTTCAAAATAAAGATTTGGAGGTCAAGATCCAAAGTAAAGGAATTAGGTTTGGATGTAAGAGATTTTCCTTTGGGAATAGAACTAAGGAAAAAAGCTAAAAAGCCTTCTAGTAGTAGTAGAGACAATAGTGGTGCTTATTCAGCGCATAGATCTAGATAATAGCTGAAAGTTTTAAGATATTTTATTTTGTATATACTTGTGGGTCCAGCGTAAAAAACTATCTTGTATGCCACTTTTTAATAATAAAATGTGGTATTTTTTGTTTATATTCAAATTGTAAGCAATACTCACAGATGATATTGTTCAATAGGATGTCTCGTGTGTAAGTCTCAATTTTTTTTTCTTAAATTGATGATTTTAAGATCTTTAAACAATTCCGCGTTGGACGCTTATAATTATATTTTCTTTAAAGAAGAAAAGGACCCAACTTTGGTAAAAATTGGAGGTTGGAGGATAGAGGAATGTATCCTTTAAACTCATTATAAACCGAAATTGTATTCGCAGCCTCAATATACTTACTCAAAAACGGTGGACAAAGATGCAGATACTATTAATACAACATAAGTGTAATATTTAAAAATTTGGATTATTATATCTTTTCTTGGGAGCCTTAATCATTAAAAAATAGTATACAAAATCCAGACCAAAATTACAAAAGCAAGTTGATGCAAATATTTGATTTAAAAATATATATTTAAATGGTCTTCTTTTCAAGAAATTGCTGTAAATTAAAAATAAAAGTATTGGAAATTTAAAAGGCTTTTAAACACTAAACAAACCTGCACAAAAATGCTCAGCTACGACCGTTACAGAATCTTATGTCTTGAATTTGTTTCACCCTGTATGTTGGGTATTCAATTGCTTAATACCTTTTAGTACCTTATGTACTAAACTATACTTTACACACCTTATACAATATGTATTTTGTTTGTTTTTTGTTAATTGTGGACCCATATTTTATTACCTGTTTCTGTACAGGGTCTTTGATTATATTCACGTGACATCTGGAGCCTTTACTTTTAAATATAGAGAAAAATGTTTTAGATACAAATTGTAGGTATTTTTCCATATTATCTTTTTAAACTATCAGTAAAAAAATAGGCACTAAAAAACGAACAAATATGGGCAACTTTAACTTTTTTAAATGGAACACCCTGTATATTACGCGCTACAACGAAAGATATTTTTTTCTCATTTCAAATACATTGATGATATTTGAGTAAACTATTTTTTAAATATTTTAGCTTAAATTATAAATAAATTTAAAAAAAATCATATTAGTATCAAGAAAGCCATGAAAACAATAAAATTGTTATGTTACTTAATTTGGTGAGGGTTTTCTTTGGACCAATAATGTTTATTCTTGCGATTAAACATTCCTGCCATAGTGAAGGAAGATTTATGGGTAAATAGAATTATATTTAAAAACTCTGGATCCTGATTCATAAGCCTAGCTATTTCCAATGTATACTCATGTCGGTCCTCCATATTTTGTTCAGAAAGTTTCTGGACGGACATAAATTTATAGGGATGAAATTTATAAAATTATAAAATTGAATAAATTTTATAATCTGTTCTATTAAGTTCGGATGCCGCATCCAAGATTGGTATTTCAGGAAAAAAAATCTTTCGTTGTAGACCATAACATACAGGGTGTTTTATTTAAAAAAGTTAAAGTTGCCTGTATTTATCATTTTTTTAATGCGATATTTTTATAATTTTCAAAGATAATATGGAAAAAAACTACAATTTTTTATAAAACATTTTTTTCTATCTTTAAAAATAAAGGCTTCATATGTCACGTAAATATAATCAAAGACCCTGTACATTTAGGCGATTATATCCATAAGTCATAGCTTCAGAAGTATAAGACCTACAATTATTTATTACAGTTATATGGTGCTTATACAATTTTATAAGAACAAAAAATATAGAAAATACTGTTAAATATTATCTCATTGTGAAACATTATTAAAATTGATACATTTATGCCGTTAAAACCCGATTCAATAAATCCTTTACTCATATAATTTTTGTGGTTATTTACCAAAAGTTGATATGTCAAATTTCACCATTTTCGACATTACCGATCTTGATATGTGTTCAGAGTTTAACAAGTTTAAAGAAAAAGTTTAATAAAAAAATTATGAGCTAACCAAACATATGATAAAAGCTTTCATATTATTCCTTAGAAAAAGTTGATAAATCTACATATCAAATTTTGCCATGAATTGTTTTATATATTAAACTTTTGGCAAATACCCACTGATTTTATTGGCTAAAAATAATCCTGTACCTAAGTAACACTTTTTGCCAAGTGTTTTTTATTACGAAACTTTATTGCAGAGTTATAAACATTTCAAATTCAAATATAAAACGGCCGCGCCAAAACAACAACTTGGTATTTAAATGCCGCGTGACGTCACAATGCACAATTCACGGACGGAAGATAAAATACAAATAAATGGATAGCTTTGCCATATTTTATTTAGGAAATCTATCAAATGTTTAAAATTAAAATCTACCAAAAATGTGTTACATTGTACATTATTTCAGTTTTTTTTTCAATACATGAACTTATATTATACAAAGAAAAAATTAAGATTTTTATATATTTTTTTGCTCCATAATTAATAAATTTATGTCTGTATTTTCCACCACTTTTCCTTTGATGTAATAAACGTCTCATTTCGTTTCGTTTATAGGCATGAGGACAAAAAAATTATATAAATATATAATATGTTTATTATACAAAAGGCAAAAGTAAATTTACCTAAAAATATCATACAAAAATTATGATACTCCGACATCGTAAACAGTTTACTTTTTATATTTTTATATATTTGGTCCTCAATTGATTTTAACAACTGTAAATCTGGATCAAATTTGATTTAAACCCTCTTGGAATATTAAAGGGATTTTTATTTAAAAATTAATAACTATCGTCAGTTTTAATGCCATTAAAAGTAAAAATCCAATAAATCAATCACAAGTCGTTTTGGTGTGACGTCAGATTTAATGGGCCAGACATAAATTTTAAATGGTAATTAAGCCTAAATAAAATTATTCCGGGTAAAGATTGTATTGGATGTAGAATGACGACAGCTAACCATGCATTGTCATCCAAACTAAACGAGTAAATAAAATTTCAGCTCAATTGGTTAAGGAAAACTGCTTTAAAATTCAGTTGCAAGATATGACCCGATTATAACATTGCAAGCAGAGCTGTCGGTAATTGAATTAAAATAATTGAAAAATCGTATTCAATTACTTTTCAGTAATTGGATTACTTTAATTCAATTACTTTCCGGAAAAAGCAATTGTATTTGGATTATCAATTAATAGGATAATGTAATCGTAATTGGTAATTGATTTTCACGAACCCCAAGTAATTCAATTACTTGGAGAAAAATTCGATTACTTATAAAGTAATTTAATTACGTAGAAATTAATTCAATTACCTAATAAATAATTGAATTACTACGAAAAATTCAATTGCCTTTCTTTAAGGAAAAACTACTGGAAATTTAGCCAGCCAGAAAGAGCATCTTGAAACATGGCGGGACGCTTTGAATCCGGCGAACGCCAGTTTCGCACCGATTTAGTATGCCTATTTTTTTTTTTTGTTTTCTTTTATTATCCCAACAAAGGTAGGTGTTTTTTTTTATATAACAGGTACTGGTTACTGGTGTGGTAGTTATTCAATATTTCTAGAGTAATTTAGTTTCCAAATGTAATTGAGAGAATGAAGAGTAATTAAATATATAATGGGAATTTAATGACATAACGGTAGTTTAATTACATTACGATAATTTAATTACCAGAAGAGAATTAAATTAAATGTGGCAATTTAAATAAAGTAATTGCTAAAATATTTAATACTTTTAGTTTTCATTAATAATTAAATTACTTTTAACAAACATGCTAGTAATTGGTAATCGTAATTTACTACTACTTAGAAGAGTAATTGGTAATTGTAATTGAATTACTTTTTAAAAGTAATTGCGACAGCTTTCATTGCAAAAATGAGTTTTTTTTTAGTCTATGTTTCAAACACCAGTAACTTCGACTGGAATTATTATAATTCAGCGTTTAAGTGCTCAACATATTTCTCTGGCCACAATCTTAATAAGGGTTAATTACCCCCATAAATTACTAGGGAAAACGCAGATACCGTGACCTCGTTAAATTATTTATTTTTCCGAAGATTCTCAGCAATTTGCTGAAGACTGCAGGGCGATGGTACAAAAATAATTACGGCTTCGTATTCAAGGGGCAAAAATATGTCGGAAACCATGTGTGTCATTTGCAAAACCGGTAACTTTTTGAAAATTTCCCTTTTTTTTAAATATTTTTAGCAATTTGCGGAAAACTAAAGGGTGATGAAGCAAACTGACAACGGAGTCGTACTCGGAAGGAAAAAATACTATGCTATACAATAGCTATTTGTGTATTAAGAGTGCAACGCGTAGCGGAGCGCGGCTAGCAATCTCACTTTGCACTCGAAACAAGATCTTCTACAACCGCAGATTTTATAAAAACATTTAGAAAAAATTATGATTAATGATAACCGCAAATTTAACAGTTCAGATTTTAGAACGTGCGAGCGTCATTTTGCGTTACACATGTTATTTTTATGGTTTCCATGGTAACTCAGCGAGCGTTTTGGTTACTTTGCCGCTCGACGAGCGACAATGCAAGAAAACGCCCGCTCCTGGAAAAAGTGCAACTTTGCCCTTTCTGTTTGAAGCGCAAAAATGGTACTTTTCGCTTGGTAAAAAAACCATATTATATTGCATGTAAAGAATAGACATTTTTTTTAATTAGCTGTAGGAATTAATCCTTTTCTTGTACGTGCAATGTTAAAAAAAATAGTTCATCCTTTATTTGAGGGGATGTAGAATTTCTAGAACAATAATTCTTGCTTTTAGCACAAGATTATGACCAGAAAAGAATTTTGAGCACTTGTACGTTGCAATTTCAGCTGTTTAAAAAACAGGCTAATTTTGCGGTCAATTTTTTGATGATTGTGGATCCGTTGAGGATCAAAACAAATAAAAACCTTTTTCTTGAAATAGGGTCTATTAAAATTTTTGCATTAAAAAGAAGACGAAAAGTTCCGTGCGTAGATATTTATTAATGCTGATTGATCTAAACACTTTTTATTTTCAAAATTATGGTTGTTTTTAATTATCTTGTTTGTAAGGGTTCATTTTACACTATATTTCAATCTTCTCCTTTGTTATTTTTTTTATGGTATATTTGATTACATTCTTATGTAACCTGCTGTTGTATTAAGCTAATGGTAAATATTTCTTAATTATAATTTTAAGCCCAGTTTACAACACTAGAATAATTTATAGTAGATCAATATTTATAGATCATTTTTCTATTGTATAGAATCTTTTCCTGTGTCAAAGAAATATTATTGAATCGGGTTTTGAATTTATGGACCCTTAATATTATACAATATATTGTTTTTTTAGTTATATTGTTGCTATAAGCTTTATTTTTCTTTGATGAATCTCATATTGTGTGTGCTTTTTATTTATAATATACACGTTGCCTAGTTTAGTATTGTTTTTTTTTTAAATTATTATTCGGATAATTTTGTGTCCATAAAAATGGATAATATATTTTTATAATAGCTTTTGCATTGGCATTTTAACAGACACATCATATAATGGATGCCAGTAAAAGATATTTGCGAAAAAGTGTGTGCTGTGTTGGTGTACTGTAAGCCAAAACAACAAACTTGGAGAAATTAAAAAAGTCAACATTAGGAAAATTACCAAATGCTGAATTCATCTCAACTACAAGAAGCCTTTATCAGCTTCCTTAAGAACAGGCTATGACGGCTAATTGCTAACCCAAATGACAACTTTTTTCAAAAAAATCCGAAAACTAAAAAAAAATTATAACCTAACACAAGGGCGTAGCCAGGATTGTATATAGGGGGACAAAGAAAATCCTAGATTATATTGTTCGTTTTGATTGTTGTTTTTAATATATTAGCTTTACATGAGCAGTGGAGGTAATAATTAAAAAAATATATAAAAATTGGAAATAGCTTTATTATTTAACAATCAATCTACGAGAGTCTTCACAAAATCTTTTCAAAACTTCTCGTACAATTTCACCTTTTTTGTATTTAACAATTTTCTGGTGAACGGTTAGCATACATAAACCGTTTAAACAGTTTTCGGTTATCGTAGACCGCATCCACATTTTTACACGTCGCAAGGTCGAAAAAGACCTTTCTATATGGCTCATTGTACACGATTGTGCCAACAAAATAATGATAACTTTTCATGTAGCCGCAAAGAAGGTGTCCGCCTCCTTTAACACATCTGTAAAGTTTAATTTTTCTAGATCTGAGAAGAGATTCTTTACGTATCATATTTTTACTTTCGTTATAAAAACGGATTCCAATGGAAAGCTACAAGGCAAGTTATGAGCACCACAAAAAATAACTGTAGAAATTTTAGAGGACACTATATTTTTATTTTTCTCAATTTTCTGCTGTTGAGCCGTATTCATTATTACATGCACAGGAATTTGCTCCGAAAAATGTTTCGCATCGTTTACTGCAGATTTAGGATATTGTGATGAGACATGCTCAACGCAGTATTCATGAATATTTTTAAAACGGCAAAACAATTTAGTTGCAAATGAACCCAAACCTCCAGCTACTAATTTTGATGGAAATAGTACACAATATAAACACAGTGCCTCTTTTAGATGCCAGGCGAATAAGTTTACAACCAACTATGAATTTACGCTTGAGATTAGCGGCTTCGATATCTTTGGCAAAGTCGTAACTCTCAGGAGCTATTCAACAACGTTTAAACATATTCAATTTTTGACTGGTTGTCATTAAAGAGTTCGCCCTACCCATTTGCTGAGCTCGTTATCACAAACATCTTTATCTTCAGGTATATTTTCGACTTTAAAAGAACCAGCTTGAGCCAATAAGTTCTGTGATAAACATCTTTCGATTTTTTTCTTCATCACTTCCACTACAACTTTTATCCGCTCCTTTAAGTTAGGGTTCTTTACTAGTTTTTTAAAGTTCTTTTGGATTTTCACTAAACTATTTTATAATTTCTCTAACAAAAAAACTACGCTACCCTTGTCGTTATAAGTGACATTTTTTAGAGTAAGAAATGAATGTAAAAAAATTATATTAGAGATCACATCACGTATTGTTGGATTTCACACGCCAGCCTGTTAGTTTCTTAGGTCTTATAAGAAGTGTCGCAAGCTATGAAGCTCGTCAGAATTACAGTTTATCAGCGAACGACCGCTCTTCTAAGGGGGGGCAGCTGCCCTCCCTGCCTGTACCTCGCTACGCCCATGATCTAACATAAATTTGCCATCAAATTCCATAAAACCTAAGTATAGCGCATTGCTTAACATTTCCTGTTGCTTGCTTTGGCCCACCACTACTCCGCACCAAGACGAAAACGTGCGTTTAGCCCAATGATCGCACATTTTTTCCACTTTTCGCCAAATTTACATGGAAATCAAAGATATAGAAGTAATAGAATAAAATTTGAAGTTTAACGTTCCGTTTACTATATTCCAATGAGACCCTTTGGTTAACGGGTTTTTTTAGCATTCGCTCCCCGTTAAAATAATATTTTTGTCTAAATTTTTTCTGCAGTAGTTAATCCTCTACTAAAGGTACTGAAATGTTTTAAGAAGCTGCATTTTCGTTTTTTAGGCAAGAATTGTCATTTTGATGACGGTCCGATTAATCGGTTTTAAAGTTGATTCAAATAGTTCAATTAAAAATAAAATTATTCTTGAAAGTTATCATGCTCCTATATTTTAAGACTTATTTGGCATACACAATACAAGAAATTGGTAAATAAAATACTGTTATTTATTTTCTACTATGATTTTCATTGATGTAATTTCAAGTCAGTCTGATGACTTCGAACATCTAGTGTCACTGCTGTGTCCTGGGTGGTTCCAGCAAATTCCGTTTGTGCGCAAAATATATTTTAAATTTTCCTTCTGGTTTTAAGGTAAAAAAATATATTTATTGCAGTAACATTACTCTGTTGCGTTCTCCCAAGACTTCCAGTTCTTTTTGGCATTCCCATGTCAGCTTGGACGTTACTTTGGGGTTTACTAGTGCCCCCAATGACGCTTGGCTGTCTGTTATTATGCAGATCCGGTTATTTTTATAAGCCCTCCTGTTATTTTCTTTTGCACAGTGCAGTAAAGCATATATTTCCGTTTGAAATACAGATTTGTGTGTTCCTAGTGGAATGGATAATTGTGAATTCCTCATTTCACTGTACACGCCTGCTCCAATTCCCTGCTCGGTTTTGGAACCATCCGTATACCAGATGATGTCTCCAACCGTGCCGGGAAGATCGGGTTGCTGCCACTCACTTCGACCTGGAATTTTTACCTCGAAGTTTTTGTTAAATGAGTATTGGGGAATCATCTGGTCTGTTCTCTCGTCCAGGATGTTGCCGCCAACCTGACTTTTTATGTTGTTATTTCCCAAACTAGCGTAGACACCAGTTGGTTTTTGTTGCAGTCGGAAGTAGCTCATTCTTGCCTCTCCCATCACTATGAGGTTAAGTGGTGGAAGGTCTAAGAGACCCTCCATGGCTGCTGTTGGGGTTGTTTTAATTGCTCCTGTTATAGCTAAGCAAGCAAGTCTCTGTACCTTGGCTAGTTCTGTAACAGCAGTTCTTTGTCGCATTTTTGTCCATCATACCAGTGATGAGTATATCATAGGCCTTACCACCATGGTGTATAACCAATAAACCATGTTTGGTTTAAGGCCCCATGTTCTCCCATTAGAGCGTCTGATTAACATAAGCGTCATCTCCGCTTTCTTTCTTTTTTTATGAAGATGTTGGTTCCAGGTAAGTTTAGAGTCCAGGATGACACCCAAATATTTTACTTCTCCCACAATCTTGATTGTTTCACCTCATAGGGTCAGAGGTCCTAAGCCCTCTAGATTTCTCCTTTTGGTGAAGGCAACTATGGCCGATTTAAAAGGGTTTATGTTTAGTCCCTCCTTTCTTGTCCATCTGGTAACTGCGTTTAGGGCCTATTGCATTTTATCCAGTCTTCCCAAAGCTTAAACATATAATTAAGTCTCAAGGAAAAGAATTTTACAATTTTTTTCCTGTTGTTAACTTTCCTAATAACGCTGTTAATTTGAATAACACCCTAATATGCTGAATTATCCAAAATATTTAAAGTGCGATTTAAACAAAATACTCGTTAAACAGCATCTGCATTAAGCCTGTATAATTCTCTAAACTCTATAAGCTATGTAGTAGTTATTTGTATAATGTCCATGATGGCACTACCGCGTTATCTGCAAGACGCCGTAAAAATGCTATTTTTTCGGTACCTGGAAAACATAGGGGGAACTGGGGGAAAATGAGTTAAGCATTTTAAAACCCACGGTTCCTAAAATTTTGTCGTTATACAAGCCTTTGTGGGCTATTATGAAAATGAAAAAAACCTATAACCAAATAATATACTACTCAACGTTTGACTTAAACTATATTAATAAATACTGAAACAATAAAAAATTACACTTAAAAATACACAATTTAGTAAATCCTTTCAGTTTTACTCTGAAGAAGGATGTCCCGGTTCTCCAAAACTTGGAATATGGGGCTCCCCACTCACAGTCTCAGTTACACAGCTATCTTCAGTCCTCGTGCCTTCTGTAGATTGTTGCGATCTCTTTTTTTCTACATGACCTTGGCAGTGTTCACACTCATCATCCGATGAATCGGAGGATGAGCTTTCACCAAATTTTCGAGGTTTGTTGAATATACAACAACCTATAAAAAAAAACAAAATAATTTTATATAAACAGATCTGCACAGTCATTTTTTATAAGATAAAAATAATACAATAAGAAAGGCCTTGTTCTCACATGGGGCACAGTGGGATGAAGCGACACTGTGCCACTCAAATAACTCTAAAGCTCCTATAGTTTAACTATTTAGGCTCATTTTTTTAAAGATTCACGTCTTGAATTTGCCTATCGATCCCCCTTTTTGATTTTCATAAAAAAAAACGAATTTTCGGCGCAAACATGATCAAGATTAGGTTTTGGTATACATTTTTTTAACTTGAAATCTTCCTCTTGAGAAACCCCACAAGACTGTCTATGTGAAAATGAGGGGCAACATTTTTTTTTTATCTTGGGACAGTCCACGAAGGCTGATGCCTAAGTACTAATGTACCGTGGGTGTCTTAAGTGTGGTGAGAGGGAGTTTGTTCACACGGGTCTTAGATATTCGGAGATTGGGAGGAAAAGGAAAAAGTTCTGCAGGCAGCAGGTTCCATAGACTTGACACTCTAGGGATGAAGGAACGAAAAGAGCGGAAAGTTCGTGTCCTCTCTAACTGAACTGTAAAAGGATGCATAAAAGTTGCACTACGAGTTGCTCTGTTGGGAACTGCCAGAGAAGGAATTATACTGGCCAATTCCTCTAAGCAGAAGTCGTAAAAATACCTATAGAAGAGCGACAGATCCCTTACAGTTCGACTTCGGGCAAGAAGAGGTAGCCTTTCTGTTAGCATTGGATCATTAATAGTCCATAATGCTAAATGTTTTAGGGGACGCCATTCCCCAAACATGAGAACAATATTCTAAAGAAGGCCTGATTTGGGATACATACAAAGTGTACAGATTGGAAAAAGAGAAATATTTTCTGGCTCGGAAGAGGAATCCAAGCTTTTTTGAAGCTGCCGAGGCTATGGTTGTAATGTGTTTGTGCCAGTTGAGGTTATTCTCAAAAGTAACGCCGACAAGAGTAAACGACTCTTTGTTCTGCAGAACTTGGCCGCTCATATGCAACGGATGAACATTGGCAGACTTTTTTCGCGACAGCGAACATGACTGTGTTTTTGAGGCATTAAACTGAACAAGATTTTTGGCGCCCCGATCCAAGATAAGTTTGAGGTCTTGTAAAAGAGATATCTGATTGACCTGCGCTTGTTTTCCAAATCAGAATTACATGGTGGCTTACGAAATTGAATACTAGAGTGGAGGGTACTATCGTCAGCAAAACTATGAATGGAATTGATTGTGGAAGAGGAAAGATCATTAATGTGTAGAAGAAACAGCGTGGGTGCCAGCACTGAGCCCTGGGGCACCCCAGCATTAATTTGGTAGAAGCTGGAAGAATGACCATCTACAGTAACTGATATACGTCGATCAGAAAGGATACTGGAAAGCTTAGGTGGAAGACCGTAACAAGTTCTTAACCGTTTGTTAAGAAGCCCATCATGCCGGACCTGATCTGAAGCTTTGGATATGTCAAGAGCAACGATCTGAGATTCACCAAGAAACTTGGTGAATCTCAGATGGGACTTGTTCCAATTCTGTGAGACAAAGAAAAGAAAAAATGATCATATATCACATATTCTTACTATTCCCCTTATTATTCACAAAAGGTATAATATTCCAAATTTTTCACGCCAGAGTCTTTACCCAAAAAAGGGTGTGCAGGAAATGGATTCAACAAAATGTTTGGGAATCATTAAAGGAATAATCTATCAGCATTTTGGACACATTTTTAGCCGAAAAAATTCGCATAAAAATAAAAAGTTTGAGACAACTCCGGGAAAAAAAAACATCCAAATAAAAAAATCCAAAAAGGGGTCGATTGACCTAAAAGGCCCGGGGGTAAAGGTTATCAGATGCGCGGTTCAAGATTTTTTGGGCGAAAAAATGTGTCCGTGCGCCGGGGCTCAGTCACCCTTCTTAGGGCCCTTTAGATAAGGCAGAACGGGGGAGACGATTTATGGGGGGGAATTGTCGCCGCCAGTTCCGTACCCCGGTCAATTGACGCCTTTTTTTCCCCTTTCGTGTTTAGTGTATTTCCATTGGGGGGGATTTTTTAAAAACCGCTTGTGGAGTTTTTTTTATTTTTGGGAGTGACTTATTCCTTTGTTCAAACAATTTAAACTGTTTTTGTGATCCAAGTGCGCTGAAGGAGAAATAGAGGGGTTAAAAATGCTGTATGGTTACTTTTGCCAAAAAAAAAAGGAAAATTTAAACGGGAATTTGTTTTTATGTAAGTATTTACTTATTTTACTGATCCTTATTTGTTTTTAAAAATTAGTTAAATTGGACAGTGTTAAAATGGTGCTGATAAAGGACTAGTTTCTATTCATTTCCTATAATTTACTCTCTTTTAATTAAGAAAAACCCCTTTAAAAAAAATATATTTGCAATTAGCAATACCTATCTCCCGAAATTAAATTAAAAGAAAATAAGTTGTACTGCTTGTTAGGTTATCTAAATTAGTTACTATTTTTATGCAATAGTGAAAAAAAACAAAAAAATAACCAAATCTAATTATTTTACATCTATTTGGTTTTTTTGATTTTTTTCAAGATAAATTAGGAAAAATTTATTCACTGAACTTAAATTAAAAGAAAATTAGTTATACTGTTTTGTTGAGTTATCTAAATTAGTACTTATTTTTTTATGCAATAGTGAAAAAAAACTAAAAAAAACCCAAAATTTCAATTATTTACAGTTTTTAAAGAAATTCCATACAAGCAACATTTATAGTAATATCAATATTTTGTTACGATCTAGATCATTACATATTTTAATAAAGTACTTATATTTTCTATCATTACTTTTGTAGGTTAACTAGGTTATTTTATGAGGTTAACTAAAAATAGGTATTACACCTTTAGAGGCTTTGGGGCTTGATCCAATGTGGAAAAAATGTCATATCAAAATTTATATAATAGTACTTTTTAAAATAAACAGGACATAACTATTACTCCTCGAGGAAAAAGGTGTTTGTTTCCCCGCTATTCCTAAACCCAATCTGGGCCCAAAAAAATGTATTCATAGGAATTTTTCACGTTTTGCACTACGAGAAAAGTAAGTGCCCATTTGCTATAATAAGAATAAAAAAGAAAAATAATCTGTATGGTAGCATAAGTAATTTATTTTTTTTTTTATTATATCGTTTTATGGCCCAAAGGTATTCAATTATTAACTGATAAAAATTTTTGAAAGTTTTTTTTAAAATATTATTGAGGGTTCCTTTCTAAATTAGGATTTATTGTATGGTATGGGCCTTTGCACCCCAAATGCAAAAATTTATAATCAACTGCATGATTTTTTTCTTGCATGCCTCAGATATAGAAAAAAAATATTTTTACTTAAATTTGTATTGTACAATAAACATATTTTGTTCAAAGTAAATATGAGTCATTTAATTTAATTTTTGTTTTAAATCATATAACATTCCTTACTCCCAAAGGATGAGTTACCCCCCAAAGGGGAAGCAGACTAGTACGAATGTGTAAATCTTTGCTAAGCCTGTAATCTAAGTTTCGTATTTTGGGAAGCAACTTCAGATACTTAACTAAACAATATTTAGGTTAACAAAAATTAAAAAAACTTATTTTACTTTAAGATATATATCTTTTCGTCAAATGTTCATCAAAACATATTTACTATGTATGGAGGGAGTTTGTAAAAATAATGTTTTTTTTTTTTTTATTATTATTTTTTTGCTTTGGGAGTAGAAAATCCCTTTTTGTGGGGGTCTTGTTTCCCGTGCAAAAATATTAATTTGTAATAAATTTAATTTTAAATTAAGTTTGATAAAAAGAATAGAATATTTTATTCAGGAAAGAGAATAGGGTTTGCAGTAGATGCCAAAGTGGCTACTTATTTTAACCCCACAACCTTGCCATAACCAAGGTCATTTTGGTTTCTAGTAAAATAATACTTTATTTAGTGGTTTCATTTTTTAATTGAATAAAAGTTAATAATTTTTTTTACATTACAGGTCTATAACATGGATAAAAGATTTGGAAAATTCTGTTCCTTCCCCTAGATATTTTAGATGCTTCCAACGGGGTTTAAGTTCAAAACAAAGGTATAATTTTATTTTATGTTTATACTTGTATATTCAAAAGATAAAACTTTTTTGGAAAACTTCTCCTTAATTCTAAAAGTATTTTAATAAGAAGCTTGACAATTTGAGGAGTCCAATATATAAAAATCGCGACAGTTTAATATGTAAATTTTTTGACAAAAGCCAAAAGGGGAAATTTGATTAAATTACATTTGTGAGTTAAGATAAGTCTTATACTTTTCCCTTTAAACCAGGGGTGTGCCTTTACATCAAAAGGCTTTGACTAAAACATTTACATGACATGCTTCTTAACGATCTTCCTTTTGTGGTCTCCCATCTAAATGTTGTTCTTGGCTCTAAGTTTTTTTTTTTTTAAATCAAGAAAATATAGCAGTTACTATAGATAGATACTTTTTCAGTTTATTGCTTTAAAGCCGTGACCCAGCCCAGTATATGCACCTACTCTATTTTTCTTCATCAACCAACAATACTGACCATCCACAATTAATATCGTTTTGCTGATGATAATACCCTCACTATTTAGTTTGTTCCCATTCTTCCAGCGCCTGATGGTGCAAAGCTTTTATTTTTCACCTTAAGGACCTTAAATTAATATTTGATTAAAGGGAAAAATCTGTGGTCCAGTATATTTCCTCTGAAACATTAATCATGTTTGCCGTCGCCAAACAATATCTGCCCATACTTATCCTTTACTTATTAGTGGCAATTCCCGTTTGAGCAATTAGTCAATTCATTTTTTTTATTTTTATTTATTTAGCACCAATATAGGCCCCAAACATCCCATTTGTTTGTTCCTTTATTATGGCGAGTGTGTAGACTTTGGATCCTATAGATCACAGACTAGTTAAATTTGCTTTTGAGATAAAAAGTCTATCTTAAAATAACCTTAGTCTTAATTATTACATAATGATTGATATCCTGCTAGGATGTCAGCTTGTGGTAGCTCAAACAAAAAGTTTAAATTTACATAGGCTTGGTAAGTAGCTGATCTGAACTCTATTAAAGGTTTTTATAAAAATAATTATATATTATACATTTTTTTACCAACAACATACCTTTAGGATTTGTAGAGTTAATCCTGCACTTCAGAAATCTATATTCCATCTTCCATCAAACATATAGTGACGCATCGGAAACAAGAAGGTAATAATTTTATTAACAGAACCTTTTAGGTATATAGAGACGAATGGATAGTTTAGCCACTTTATATCCAATATCTAAATGGATTTATTAAAAAAAAGTTTTGACTTTTGTTAAAAGGCAGTTCATTTTTTTTAAGTAGTATCAAGCCTCAATACATAAACTTTTTCTCAAAAACAAGGCTATTTTTTACATCATTACTTATTTCTATTCTTCTTCTAATGGGCATCTTAAAATATAGAGTCCTCTTTTGCCTGAATGGAATTAAACTTTGGTATCCTTTGCTAAAAACACTGGGAGTCAAAACTTTTTACAACCTCAAAAAAAAAAGCTTCTAACTAACTTCTGGGCAAGATGAAATTGTTTCACCTAAAGAAAAAGCCAAACCATTTATCAGAAACAACGGCTGCAAATTCTCGCCACTCTCACCCCTCTTGTTAATCTTCCTTTCCAAAAATCTGCCCTGTTCCTCATAAATGCCCAATACTTTTTTAAAGTTAAACAGAGCCACTTTTCTTCTTATCACCCGTGTGAACCGTCTGTGCCGATGACGTACCAGCAATCGCTGTCTTAAAAATGTGCCCCTTAGCTTGATCTGTCGTGGTGGAAGGTGTACCCACCACTTTAAACCTACCTACCTGTATCTAGCTTGCACCTATCTTAACTGCCTCTTTCTACTCTTACGACTGGGCATTTTTATAGAGAGCCGTGGAATGCTGCATATGCAACTCCTGTCCTGGTGGTGAAAAAGATGCAAAACTTCCTCTAACCATAGACCTTTATTTCTTCTTTTGTTGTTTGCAAAGTAATGGAAAAATTCATTATTCCCAAATAAAAGGTACATTGAAACACAAAATTTTGTTACATGACAGACAGTATGGATTCTGTCACAGAAGATCCACAAACACACAGCAGATCGTGGCTCTTGACATCTAAAGCTTTTGAGCAGGTATGGTATGATGGGCTTCTTAACAAACTTCCTTTCTACTAGCGTCCTCTCCATATAAGCTTAATTGTTCTTGGTTTCCAGCTTTATCCAATTAATGCATGTTTCAGGTTTATGCTAAAATTAAATCTGTTTTTTTCCGGCATCAATGATCTTTCTCTTCCATGCCTAAACTTCCATCTAAGCTTTATTGATAATAGTACCCCTAATTCTAGTTATCCACCTTCTTAAGCCACCCTGCAATTCTGAATGGAACGATGCAGATCAATATATTTCTTTACAGACCTCAGCACTCCCGAATTGGGGCGCCTAAAACTTGTCCAATTTAATCCGTTATGAGGGGCCACTTAATCTTGTGGGTGTGTTACTTTAAGAAAACTTAACTAGAAAACAAACACATTACACTCTATAGCTTCAGCAGCTCAAAAGCCTGGATTTCCTTTTTCGAGCCAGGAAAGTATTTCCTTTTAATCTGTATACCCCAGGCTCCAACTATCCTCTTGCACATTATTGTTCTAAGGTCTGTGGAATGGGCGTCTCCTAAGAAGACTGTAGTTTGACCCATTCAGAGAAGAGCTCCTCCCTTTATAGGTATTACGGCTTGCCCAAGAGTTGGCCAGTATAATTTCTCCTCGGCAGCTCCCAACAGACCAACACCTAGGCGCCACTTTTATGCATTCTTTACAGTCCAACTTTGAGAGGCCGCCCTGAACTTTCCACATCCCTAGAGTGTCCAGATTATACCCCCAAATCTCCAAACATTTAAGTCCCGTGTACAACCGCCTATTGTCACACTTTAGACACCCACAGTATGTTAGTACTTAGGCCTAGCTTTGTTGCTGACTGTCCCAAGATAAAAGAACTATAATAAGTTGCATTTAATTTAGCAATTTTCTCCTATTTCTATGTTTCCATATTTGTGATCTATGCATTGCGCCGTTAACTATACCTCCTTTGCAGAAGTTGACATTTTCTAAGGGTGTAACACAACAAAATAATAGGATCTGTAGAACCATAAAATTATACATAAGAATTTTAAAACTTTTATTTTTCAGCTCCAGTACTTTAACTTGCACATCAGTGGGTGACGAAGAATGTTTATGGGATGAAAAGCCCTTTTTAAATTTTTTTGATTATATTGAAAATGTTTGGCAGTATTGCAAACCCAATTTTTTTTTTTTGTGGATCGGATTCTCAAAAAGGTTTAAAAAAGAAAATTAGAGGATATTGGATCAAGTTCATCAGATAGTGTAGGTCTTAAAGGATCCCAAAACGAATAAAAAAAGACGTGAGGACGTTCAAAACATATTTGTAAGTTTAACATTGCTACAAGAATGGTTAAATGGTTTAACAAAAAAAAAAAAAACAAATTATGTAATTACAAATATTTTTATTCAGGATGAGATCCTAACTAACATGTTCCCAAGCCCTTTAAACAATTAAAGAAACGGTCATTTGGAAACTGGAGTTAGAATGAAATATATTAACAAAATAGTACCTTTTTTAAGAATTTTTTGTTTTATGACTTTGAATCTTAAATTTTTCTCAAGTATTTTAGTTATTTCAAACTGTGAAATGAACTTTTGGATTAAACCTTTTTATTTTTTAAATCACCACGTTTCATAAAGAAAAATAAATTTACGGGCAGAGGCATTTCCAAAACTTTTTAATGTTAAAGAAAAGAAATGCAGGTCAAAAAAAGGTTATTTCCCTTTAAAAAAACAAATTACTGGGGGACCTACACAAAAAAAGATTGATGTCAAATGATGCCCTCAGTGTTTGACAAAATCTTAGTGGAATTCACTACCCTTTTTAAGACAAGTCTGCAGAATATTTCTTAAGCCCAAGGGAAAGAGGCAAGTAACTTCACAATTTCCTAAAAAATTCTTTGCAATATAATTTTATTCACAAGGCATATGAGAAAGTTAGAAGGACTTTAATTTATGTCTACCATCTGCGTCAACCATTAGAACGTGGCTTAGTAGTATTGATTATGAACCTGGATTTACCTCATGCTCCTTTGAAACACTTAAATCCATTTTTTGGGAAAAAAAAATAAAAAAATGAATTTTGTTCTCTTAAATGGACGAGATGGCTATAAAGAAACAAATTGAGTTTGTAGGACGGGAAAACTTGGGGATATGTAAATTTGGGCACTGGTATCAGTGATGACATTAAATTATCCCAAACAGAGGCTTTGGTTTTATTGGTGGTGTCTAGAAGGAGAAAATGGAAGCTCAATTGCTTAATTTTTTATTAAGAGTCTGACAGCATCAGAGAAAGCAAACATAGTTCGACAAGCATTAATTAAATTAAAAGAGTTGGTGTTGTAAATTTCATTTTATTGAATGTGATGACCAAATGCTAATTTTACAAAAGGCTAAAAATATGGTTTCAGGGTTTTTGATGTTCAAAAAATAAAAAACTTTTTTTTTATCCAAAAGATAAATCTAAGATTTATATAATATTTGATCCATGCTATGTTAAAATTATTAAGAAAAAATTGGGCCACCGTAAGAGTTTTATAGATATGGATGGAAAAGAATTGACTTTGACTTTATTAAAAAACTATATAATGTTCGAAAAAAACTCTTTAGGGGGGGGAACAAAAATTAGGGGAAAACTCCCTAGAAAAGGGAAAAAAAAAAGAAGGTAAGTGTTTATTAAATTTGCTATCAAGTTTAAACACTATTGTTATAATAAATTTATAATATAAAAATATTTTGCAATGTATGAGGACTTTTTATAATTTTATGAAACATTTGACCATTTACCTGAATGTAATATTTTAGTAATACCCAACATTTAAAACTGATATCTTTTTTAATTTAAGTTAAATGCAATGCAATTTAAAAAGTGAAATAATTTTAAAATTTTTTTAATTATTTTTTCCAAAATTTAACACAATTTTTTTCCTTTAAAGTAAAAACAATATGTTTTTTCCTTACTTGGTATACTTTTTAAAATAAACTATTTTCTTGTAGTTTTGAGTTTTAAAACCTAGAACCATTTACCCTTTCAGTAACAAAACTGTTAATTTTTAGGTTAATCTGCTGCTCAAGATTTCACTAGTGTGGCAGATGCCATGCAAACATTAAAAATGATTTTCAACATCAAGATTTTTTTGGCAGCTGGTCCAACAATGTTTCATTAAATTCTATGATTCTTATTTGATATTATGAACTCCTGCAATCCTTTGGGAGAGGGTCCACCTTTAAAAAGAAACTGAAAATTATTGAGACCATTCTTAGAAGAGGCCAGAGAGTATACCAAAAAACTTAAAAAATACATCTGGATTTTACTTGTATGACAACGAAATAAAACACCATTTTTAGGATTTTTGATTAATATCAATCCATACCTAGGAATTTATAGGGATTAGGAAAGAGAGAATGCACCCTTATGATATATTCTAACATACAAGACAAGTCAAGATCTTTTTGGAATTATTCTTTTATGTGTCAGGTGGGGTAACATATAATTTTATAATAATTTTAAATTTTAAACTTACACATTTAATGCAATATTAATGTTTATGGCAGACCTTAAAGTTAAGGTTGAAACAAAATATTTTTTGGGTCTAACTTAAATTTCAAAAATGTATACTTTTAACTAAACTGATTCATTTTGTGTTTAAACTTAAATGTTGAACCTATAAAATGTATATTTTTTGTTTATACTGTTGGGTCCCACTAATTAAAATTTTAAAAAACTGCATTTTTAGGTTAAAATATACCAAGACTTTATTGCAGATGGGTTATTATTTTTTCTTAAAAAAATATAAAAGGAAATAAAAAAATAAAAAAGTTCCTAATATCTCTAATTTTTTGATGCATATGCCCTGTTATATTAATAGAGGTGAAATATTTTTTTTACATTGTTTAGTTTATTAAGGTATTTTTGGATAATTAATAAATTAAAAATCCAATCCTTTAAAACCTGTTTTAGTAATCTAAATTTTAATTTTTTAGGTCTAGAAATGGCTGGAATAACAACCACAGCATTTCGTTTTATAAAATTTTAAAAACGGTCTATTTTAAATTTAGATATAAAAGGTTTTAAACAGGAAATTGTGTTCTTGACAACCCCAAACATATTGAATTTAATACAAAAACAAAAACATACCTCCCATAAGTAAAATTGATAAATTTTATTTTAAATTTTAAGAAATATAATCTGACGTTCTGATAAATAGAATTTGGGAAGAAGAAGATACAATTATTTTTATTCCGGTTTGTCTATTTTGTCAAAAAATGAGTGGGCCCACATCCGCAGGTTTAGAAAGAAACTGAAAAAATATTTTGCACAACATGAAATTATCTTTTGAGCAATTTTTCCCCGTCATAGATGATAAATACTTTAAATTGTTATTTCAAAATAGGGGGTTTAATACATCCTTTTGGATGTCGTTAAAATATGCATTCAGGTGGAAAAGAGGTTACATTTATTATAAACCTAAATGATGATAAAAGGGCCAGATACAATTTTTAAATATTTTTGTACATGAAATGACTAAAAAGATTTTGGTAAAGAAATTTTCCCCATCTTAAGATCATATGTTGACCTGTTATGTTGGAAATCCACAAAAAATTTTGTTAAAAACATTATACTTGTGTATGAAAAAAATAAGATTGTATAGTTTTGCTAAAAACAGACTGAAAAATAAGAGGAGAATTAATAAGAAAAAAATTATCAAAATTAATTTTATTTTCATAAAGTCTTATAGTAGAAGAGCTGGTAAAAAATTTTAAGGATGTGAGGCACTTTTTTTGAAATTGTTCTTGAACCTTAAAGTCAGGCCCAGCTGAAGAGAGGTTCACCAACCCTTGTTTTTTTTTTAATTAAAGGGTTTTGGGTGGGGCAGCTATCCTTCCAGCTAGACAATGGTTTATGTTTAGGGGTCCTTGGAAAAAACCCCCAAAATTTCAAAGTGCTTAAAGAGTCTCCCCAAAGGGTTTTGTTACCAGCTTCCTACCATGATCTTGTTTTTGCAAGTAATGTTTTTTGGAAAAATTTTTAAAACAACCACATTTTTATTATTTTAACATTGAATTTTAACTGTTATTATTTATTACATGATTCTACACTATAAAGGGATGCACAAATAAATCTTTTTTCACTAATTACTAACCGCCACTACTTTGTGCACCATTAAAAGATTAGTATTGTTGGTTTCTATTTAAATAAGGGGCTTTATTTGTATTTTTTTATATTTATTAAATAAAACCCGTGTTTAAATAACAGCTCTTTTTAAAAGGACACCTTTTTGGATCCCTACTGCATAGATCTTATTACAAAATGACAATATTAAGTTTTCTTCATTTTTTTCTGCTTCAAGAGTTGGCCAATATAATTCCTCCTTTGTAGCTTCCAACAGAGCAAAACGTGGCGCCACGCATCCTTTTTTCAGTCCAACTTGAGGGGCCCCGAACCCCATTTTTCTCATTTTTATCCCAGAGGTCCAGACAGGAACCTGCTTCCAAAAGTTTTTTTTTCTTTCAAATCTCCAAAAATTTAGACTTTACCACATTTTAGACATCCAAGGTACATTAGTACTTAGCCCCATGGACCGTCCCAAGAAAAAAAAAAAAGTTTTATATTTTATGGAAGCAAGACAATACTAAATGAGTTTCATTAACCCCAAAATTTAAACAGTAATTTCTAGAAGTGATGCTAGCAAACTTTGTTAAACCCCGGGGGTTCCCGTTAAAAAGTTACCGAAATGTATGAAACTTTGAAGTTATATACAAAATTTAAATTTTAAACCAATTTTATTTAAAAATACTGAAGGAATAACAAAAAACACTAGTTTAAGGGTAATCATAAAAATGTTTTAGCCAGAACTAAACCAAATACCAAATTTAATATATTTTTTGAGCTTTTGATGTATAAAATTAGGCATAGTACGGTTCTAGGCAGAACTAACCCCATTCATATGGCAACACATACTGCTGTTAAAAAAATTATACTTAGAAAAAGTATATATATGTATTGTAATCATTTTAAAATTTTTTCCCATTTTGAAATTTTGTATACAAAGGAATTTATATCAATGAATTACATCTATTTTATAATTTTTTTTGGGAATCCCTTTCCCAGAATAAATAAATTTTTTAGATATAGAACTCAAAAAGATGTTAATTTAAAGGCATTTTATTAGACTAAAGTGGCTGTATATTTTTTTTTAAAAAGTTTGAGGTTATTCACTGGTATTTTAAATCTGTAATGGGATTAACGATTAAATCTATTTAAATTTTATTTTGTATATAAAGACAAACATACCAGAATGTTTTAGTTATTTCATTGACCAAAATAAATTTATCTAAAAAAACGTTTTAAAACCATTACTTATGTTAAAATGTACTCCTATAAGTCTTTAGTTTAATTTTTTTTTGTTTAGGTCAGAATTATTAATGTTTCTAGTTCTTTCAGAACTTTACATAGGATGTGAAATTAAGTCACGAGGTTTATTCTGTCACTATAAGAACTTAAAAGACTTATAAAAATTTTTGGACCTTACTCAAAATCTATTTATTTTCGTTTGAGAATCCTTTAAACAAAATATTTACCCTTTAAAAAAACCATGGTTACTGGTTTGAACCAGTGAACACATTAGTTGGATGTTTTTCTTAATCAAAATAAATATATTATCATTGTCAGCTCCTTAAATTCCTGTAGATCTTCTGAATGTTACAGCTATGGAAAGCCACGAATTTTTTAACTGGTTCACAACTGATGCGTTATAGTTAAAATAATAAAAATGGCGAATGCGACTGAACATGACTCTTGTGGCTTATGTAAGAATTAACTTTTTGTTTCATCAATGTAAAACAATCATAATTGAAAAAAACACTGTAATTACAATTTTGGATTGAAAAATCTGAACAAAAATGTATTGCATTAATCTAAAAAGTAGTAAGTATGATTACAATAACATACATATTGCCTTGGACACCTTACCGCTTGGAAAATGAACATTTGTGCGAAAGAATAGCGGTATAACCTTTTTCTCCCTCCCACGTGCTCATTGGTCGGTTTTAAAAATATATATCCGCTCTGCGTGCTGATTGGTCGGTCGATCTATCGGCACTTGGTTGACTAGAAAGGTTACACCTAGATTCTTTTTTTCCTTTCGCACTGCCAAACGGCAAGGCTGCCTCTAGTAAATATATGCTTGTTTTATATAAATACATTTAAGATGTTTAGAATATCCTTTTATCGCTATAACAAGTGTAAGCAGGAAAAAGTTAACGTTATTTGTATAAACATTTTTACCCTTCTGTTTATAAGTCTTTTCTAATCCCCGCAAAAAACCGTTTATTGTAGGCCATATGCAAGTCAATCAAATAAACCCATTCTAAACGACAGGTGACAGTGTATTACACGATCCTTTACTGATCCCTAAGATAATATATAAGAAGGTATTCTAATCCTGCAGTGCATGATGGGAAATGTCAAGCGGTCGCCGCCACGAGTGTGTCTTACACAAAGTATTTTCATCCTTATTTTTTATTATTGGGAAGTTGGGATAAAATACTTTGTGTGCAAGAATACTCTGTGGCGCGCGACACTTGACACATTTCCATCATGCATTGCAGGATTAGGAATACCTTCTTATATATTATTTTACTGATCCCAAACAAACAAACCCTTTAAACATATAGAAAGCGTTCAAACTTCGTCGTTTTTGAACTGACATAAAACCGTGTAAAGTCGACAGTCACAGTTTCCAAACCATTTTACGGCGAATAAAAACTGGGTCTTGAAATCAACCGTATCTTTTAATAGCCCCTATTTTTTCTATTTAAGTTTTGAAATATTAATTTTGTTACCTCATTGTTTATATTACTACCTAACATAATTTATATATGTACAGAAACGCAAAATAAAAGAATTCAGTATCTAAATATATAAAAAATATATTTCATAAATATAAATTATTTAATGGCATACAAATTTTTAAGTCCGGCACTGGTCCGGCTTTTTCAATACGCATGCGAAATGACACTATCGTTTGTTTGGTGCGCGAGGGCGTAAACTTGCCATAAATGCGATTAGTCATTAAATATCTAAAGTTAGGTTATCTATGGGGTCGATAGACAAATTCAAGACGAGAATCTTAAAAAAAAGTCCAAACAGTTAAACTGTCAGCTGTAGAGTAATTGGGTGGAACAATGTCGCTTCATGCCACTGTGTCGAGGTTGAAGCCAAGCCTTAAGAATAAACAGCACACTTCTGATGGACTATAGTGACAATGTAAATCATGGCCAAAACTAAAACTTTTTGTTTGAATGTAGTTATTGTTATTTTTTTAACTTACATTTCGATTTTTTCCTTCCTAAATTTTCATTATCCACTGTTTCTGTGCTCCATTTGACTTTCCTATTTGTTTTGGGCTTCTTTAATTTTACAGTAACTCTAGGTACAGCATGATCCTAAAAAGAACATTTAAAAAAAATGTATTAAAAAATAATTAAATGTATACAGAATGGTTCATTAGCATGGTAAAGTTAAAAGGCACTTATGGAAAACTCAATCAAAGGAGGTGGGTAAAGTTTGCTCTTTTTTCCCTATCCTTTTCGTGACAATTCAAAGTTTGCTATTTTTATTGAATTTTTGCCATTTTACACTTTTTTTTTTGATACTTTATTTAAAAAAAATCATAATATGCTTAACACACCAAAATAAATAAATGCCAGTTTATAAGATTATTAAGTGTAATATTAAAGATAAAAAAATTATGTTGGTGCACAAAGCGCATCATATAATTTTTAAAATAAAAGATCAAAAAATGTGCAAAATGCGAAAATTCAATAAAAATAGCTAGTTTAAAGTTTTTTTTTGGTACTTGTCACTCTGATTTGTTTTATCAATTTATTGGAAATGTAAATATAGATACTTGGACCTAAAATAGATATAATAAAATGGCACAAATTTAAACTTTGTATTTTCATGAAAATGATGGGCGAAAAAAGGCCAGATTTTACCCCACCTCCTTTCTATGGAAAATAGTTGTGTTAAATTTAATAAAACATAGTTTTTTTTTACTTAGTTTGCTATACAGAAGCAACACATTTTATTACTTTATAAATTTCAATATCTGATCCACCTGACCACAAATTGTCTTTTGTTTCTCATCTGAGCAAATTTAAAAACATAATAAATATATAATCCACAGATATATTATAATTTAATTTTTGCCTATATCACACCCTGTACTTTATTTAATGTTAAAACTTAATTTATCAATTAAGCTTTCACTTATAAAGTTTTAACTAAAAAATCCAGTTAAAGTTTTGCAATTCTTAGTTGAATAGCTGTATATCAGCTACACACATTCCAGAAATCCTCTGAGGAAAAACTGTGCAGGACTGCTTCAGGTTTTCTGGATGGCTGTGTGTATGAGAATGCCTTTGTCTTCTAATATTTCTGTTGAAGTATGTGGATGCCTTAAGTCAAATTTTTAAGAGGCAGTTTGCATCAGGCAACACCTGTATTTTAAAAAAATATAAAGATTATGACAAAGGGCTTTCAGATAAGGAGCTATTATCAATGCTATAATGCGTTAATATACTCACAGGATTATAACCAGAACACCAGTACCACATTTTAAAAAATACAGTTAATATTCAAATGGGAGCAGCAATCTCTGTTTGAAAAGGTTTTATTGAAGAGAAACGGAAAATCGACTTTTAATATTAATAATCTTTATTGTAAACATATACAAAAGGCAGACCCACATGAATTAAAAACATAGAAATGATATAAAAACTTGATCAAAAAAAATGATGAGTAAGAGTATATAAAACTCATACTCATGAGGAAATTTATTCTTTTTTCAACTTAAAACAAACATAAAAAATGCTCAATTTTGTGTTTTTCAAAGTTAAATCTTAATAAGTATGTATTAAACAATAAAATAACACAGGAATAAATAATTTAAAAATACTGGTAGTGATGGCAATGACTTAAAAGGTTAAATAAAAAAACAAGAGAATCCAAATGTTTTTAATAAAATGCAAAAAATATATACGTCTTTACAATTACCTGGTAAAATGTATATATTAAAATACTATAATCTTTGTAATACCTATATCTAAAAACAACTAAAATGAACAAACATTCTGATAACAAAATATATTTATATAACATACCTATAGCTGGCTGATAACCTCTGAACATAGAAAAACAAATGCAGGTATAAGTTATAAGTAACTTAAACTTTTTTACTTTTTAAATTTATATAAAAAAAGCATAGACTTAAAATCTCCTTAGTAACATTCTGCCTTGGTAAAAAAAAATAAAAGAAGGTATCCTGCAAGTTCTAAAGCTTTAAGAAATGACATTTGCTCTCTTCAGAGATGTAATTTTCTCTTTACTATACCCTAGTAACTCACACAAAACCTCATCAGTATGTTGCCCCAAAACAGGAGGGAGCACTTCTAATCTCATTACCCCCTCACTGTACCTTACTGGGGACCAACAACACTTTACCTGCCTCTAAATGATCTAATGTTTTATATAAACCTATATGTTTCCATGTGGGTCATTGAAGGCTGCCTGTAGGTTATTTACAGGACCATTTGGAAATGAAGTATTTTCCAGAATTATGCCCCATTACTGTTATGTTTTTGAAGTAAATATTTGACTTAAAATTTCTACTAACTCATTACGATGTTTTTACACGTTCTTTATTAGTCAAAAATTTAGGATTTTTGGCCAAGTCTTCTCTATTAATTATCTTACAAAGCTCCACAAACTGTTTATCTGAACCTGTCCTTGGTAAAATATCCATCCTTAGTGGGAAATGCTTGGTATGGTACTATACTCTCATGTGCAGTGCCCCACATTCAGCTTCTTTGCCTGCATTCAAATAGTTTGACTATGTTTATTAGAGTTGATAATTGGTTGATAGAAGGTCAGTCTATTTTTGCCTTGACCTGTTTTAGAGCCTTAGATTAAGCTGCCATGGTGCACCTATGAGCATAAAGACCTGAAGGTAGAAAATAAAAAGTGGAACTATAAGTAAAAGGTTAATATGCATAATCACAATTCTTTTTAAGAAAAGGCTTTTTCCATAAATTCTAATAAAAATATTATTCTTATGTACCTGTAGCTATATCAATAAAGCAACACCAACTTTACAGGTTTCCCATCTTTAGGTCCTGTTATATGAAGCAGTCCACCAATTGAAGCAGCTATAACATCTAACCTGGTCTTTTACTGTATGGGTCCCTCAGGTCCAAACCCTGTTATGGAACAATAAATAAGATGTGGAGCTATTTTTTGAAAGTGCTTGTAGCCCAATTGTAGTTCATCAAGTTTACCAGGGACATAGTTTTCCACTAAAACATCAGAATATTTTTGCCAGGGAGTACAGAATATCGCCTTCTTTCGACTGAATGTTGACGCAAACGCTTTGTTGCGGTTAAAAGTAACAAAGTAGCATGATTCTTTGGTATGTCCAATATGGGGTCCCACAAAGTCTAGATTCATCTCCAGGCCCTGGTTTTTCTATTTAATGACTTCTGCAATCTCCTAAGACCATAGTGCAGTACGGTCCAGCAACTATTCGTGTAAGGTCTAAAATTCGTATTCCCTCTAAGGGCGAACTATTTTGCACTACATTAGTAAAGTGTATTGATTTTTGCAACTGTTCTTTGTTTATATTTTGCCTTAACAAATAAAAGATTTTTGAAGAAATTCGACAAAACATAATTACTACGCACTACTTAAAAAAAACCTGCGTTAACGTAATGAATGGATCAAGCTTTTATAACGTTTTACCTGCTCGTCAGTAGTTTCGACCAGGGTCACGGTTGATGTTGAAGGTTCGGGGTGTTGGGGTGAATCAGACATGTTTAAAAATTGTTATACACTAAGTAAGTAAAGCCGAGTACGAAAATTGACAGTGATTATTTCATTTAGTTTATTACATCCTAAATTATCTCCGATTAAATAAAATAAAGGTTTTTTCGCGATACTCTGACGTGACGTTTGTTTTGACACAAGTCAATATTGCGCCATTTTTTAAAATATAGATGTCGCTTTGTCACATAATTCTTCTTTTTGTTGTCTGGCTCTAAAAGTTCGGGTGCGTATAATAATTACTGTATTCTTCGAGCCTACACCTTCTAGAAGCAGCCTTTCTGCTTGGCCGTGCGAACAAGCGTGCAAGAGAGACAGAAGAATATTATTACAATCTTTCTCGCTCCAAGTGCTGAGTAGTCCTTGGGTAAATACGTCTTCCCACCGGCCCATCAACAAGCGGAGCGAGCGAGAATGGTTGTGCTGTGATTCCTCTCTCTCCCTCACGCACGATTTTCGCAAAGCAGAGCGACAAGGCTGTTTCTATGTTTCTAGTAGGTATATGCTCGATGGCTGTAGTTGCTGATCACAGAAGAAAAAAATGAAAATTTGAATTGGGTTCTTATTTTTGTCCAAACAGCGTCAACCTTTTCTTATTTGGTGTAAAAATATTTAATAACTACTGAGGTAGTAACATCAGCTAGGATTTTTAAGTGATGTTTCTTTTTACTGCTGCTAGACTCAAAAACAAATATAATAAACTTATCCAAGTCAAATATTTTATTACAAGGATAGCCACAAGTTGTAGCGCATTTAAGAACTTGTTAAATTCTAGACAGTATTGTTTTTATTCCGAACAGATTTATTTTTGTTTCTTGCTTGCTCAGTTCAAAAAGTTTGCAAGTTAAATTATTTTATCTATGATTATCTAATGATCCCTAAATACCAATAAAGCAATGATCTATTTTTAAAAAGAAAAATCTAAATATATTTTACCGCCCATTTTGTTAAATACCATTTTTTTTTAAAGAAGTAAATAAGCATGTTGTTAAATTTTATAACTCATATGTAATATTAACAAATTACTAATTATATTATTAATTAGTAATTTGTGTTATCTAAATTAAATTAAATTTAATTAATAATATATTGTGTTAGAAGAAAAAATATTTTTTGTAAATAATTTTAGTAGTAAATTAGACCTTTGCCTTATCTATATTTTAAAAATATTAATTTATTTTAGTAAATCTGGTTTCAGACATTTTTTTCTATTTGGCTACGTTTAGTTTTTTTGCGAAGTCAAATATATCCCGAATATTAAATAAAAATATCATGCGTATTTATTAATTAATTTTTTTGCATCGGTAAGCCTACACCCTGTCTTGGGACCATTCTGGGGAGGACATGGACTACACGGTCCCCCCTTATACGCCAATGTATACAATCATATCATACATGGTGCTTCTTCTACATTCTACGATATTTTCATTTTCAGAGATATAATTATTTCAGTAATTATATGTTTTTGCTAATTGCTTTTTGTGACTATAATTAATGTAAGTAGGTACATCTTTTAATTATTGTTTTTCGTTCATTCTTTCAGTAGCGAAAGCGTTGTGTATAAAAGAATAATAATGTTAGTTGCACAAAACAAAAAACCGACATAAAGCTTTATAATATTATATAGTTAGTACCCACCTACATGTCGGATTATGCAATACGTAATGATTGTGTTACATAAACAAAAAAATAAAAATTAAATAATTGGCATATTAATGTGTTTTATAATTTTCTACTAATTAATAAAATTGAAAATAAATATCTTACTTAACTGGGTGAGTAAAACTAGAGATTATTATTATTACCTATAACAATAGATTTATGTTGCTATTTTATGTATTTCGTCTAATATTTTTTTTTCAGTCAAATGATAACATATATATATATATATATATATATATATATATATATATATTTATATTATATATATATATATATATATATATATATATATATATATATATACAAGGTAAGTCTGTGAAGTGGGACCCCCCATTTATTGCTTTTAATATTCTAATTGGAAAAAAATGTTTTATACAAAAATATTTTCGTTTTGGCTGCTCTATATTTTGCGAATAACGTTATGTATACAGCGTGTATCAAAAAGCCAGTACAAGGACAAAGTTATTTTTTTTAAATGTCTCCCTATATTTTTGGTTAAATTTTTGTTATCTATATAAAATTCTAGATATTTTTTATCTGGCATATCATATCCCTATATTCAATTGTTTACGAGATATTCTTATTTAAATACAAATTTAGAATGAAAAAATCCGCTCATCTCTTAATGTTGTTTTACGTTTCTATGGTTTTAGCGGTGTTTGTAGGGTGACAAAACAGCCATAGGAAACAGCCTAATAATAAATAATTAGATATCACATGACGAGTAGAAATAGGTAAAACCTTAAACAAAGAAAAAAACGATTAAAACATTTTTTTGGAGATTAATAAAACTGTAATTTTAACATTTTTAATAATCTCTATAGCATATATGGTTAATATGCAACTCCCAAAAAACCGCTGAAACCATGGAAACGAAAAACAACATTAAAAGATGAGCGGATTTTTCCCTTCTAAATTTGTATTTAAAAAAATGAACTTTGTTTTTGTATGGACTGTTTGATACACTCTGTATGCATAACGTTGTTCGCAAAATATAGAGCAGCAAAAATCAAAATATTTTTGTATAATACATTTTCCTAATTTGAATATTTAAAGCAATAAACAGAGTCTCACTTTACCGACTTACCCTATATATATATATATATATATATATATATATATATATATATATATATTATATATATATATATATATATATATATATATATATTATATATATTATATATATATATATATATATATATATATATATATATATATATACTATATATATTATATATTATATATATATATATATATTATATACATACATATATATATTATATATATATATATATATATATATATATATATATATATATATATATATATATATATATATATATATATATATATATATATTATATATATACAGTGTGTCCCAAATTGGTGGGGAATGTATGGGGATCTTGAAACCACGATAGACAGAAAATCGGTTAAATGGGAAAGTTTTGGACAATTATGTTAGTAAGCTAATCCCGTTTACTACATGGTTCTTTATCTATTCAGGTTTTGAGAAATTTTGAAAAAACCTGAAACATGCATTTTGAAAATCGGCCATATTTTTTTTTTTATAAGTGAAAATTTTTCAAATCTGTAAAAACTTCTTCAAAGCAACTTTATTTGTAGAATATAACAGTGGTCAATTTTTATTTTCTGCGTTTCGGGTTTTTAGAATCATCATCAACTTTATTTTCATATGGACGCCATTTGGATTTTTAAGCAGCCAAATAGTGCTTTTTATTCTGATTTCAACAATGTATAACATGTTATAATTTAAGAGTTTATAACCTCATTTATTTCAAAAAACAAATATTTTCTCAGTTGGCCTTGATTCCGGCGAACGTCATTTTTAAAACAATCTAAAATATTAGTATATGGCAAAATAGATAAGCTGAACAGATATTTACAGAAATGGGTTCGCGAACAGCTATAACGTTACCATACGTGTTACAACAAATGTAATGGCGCCATATGAAAAGTAAGTTGATGAATCATCATCAACTTTATTTTCATATAGGCGCCATATTATTTTGCAGCCAAATAGTGCTTTTATTCCTATTTCAACAATGTATAACATGTTATAGTTTAGGAGTTTATAACCTCATTCACTTCAAAAAACAAATATTTTCTCGGTTGGCCCTGATTTCGGCGAATGTCATCTAGCGTCATTATCAAGTTAGCTCGGGTACGTTATTAAATTTTTTCAACTTTGTAAAATAGTTAATTATTTAAAGAAATACTTGATATTTTGCAGCGTATTTCGACAATTTTCCTGAAAGGCAGCATCCTAAACTAACATACTTTCGAAAACTGGTTACAAATTTGCTTAAATTCGGAAATTTTTAAACCACGACCTAAGAAATTAACCAACATTTTAAAGAAAATCCAACATCTTCAGCCAAGGATGTTGATAGAATTCCACATACCTAAGCTCACCCATAGGGTAGTTGGGACTATTTAAAAATATCTTAATATGTTGAGGACTATGGACAACATTTTAAATTTTTAGGTCGTTATTTACATCTTCCTTTAGTAGGAATATTTTGGCCACTTTTCATTGTTTTGTTTTCACTTGTTTCAATTACCTAACTTGTTACGTGAGTTTTGTTGTAACACGGTATTAACGTTATAGCTATGTTCGCAAACCCATTTCTGTAAAATATCTGTCAGCATCTATTTTGCCAATTACTAATATTTTATTGTTTACAAAAAAAAAGATTCGCCGGAATCAAGGCCAACTGAGAAAAATATTTGTTTTTTTAAATAAATGAGGTTATAAACTCTTAAATTATAACATGTTATACATTGTTGAAATCAGAATAAAAAGCACTATTTGGCTATGAAAAAATCCAATATGGCGTCCATTGAAAACATAAAGTTGATGATGATTCTAAAAACCCGAAACGTAGAAAATAAAAATTGACAACTCGGTCATATTCTACGAAAAAGTTGCTATGAAGAAGTTTTTACAGATTTGAAAATATTCACTCATAAAAAAATATGCGATTTTCGAAAATGTATTTCAGGTTTTCAAATTTATCAAAAACCTTAATGGATAAAACCATGCAGTAAACGGGTTTAGCTTACTAACAAAATTGTCAAAAACTTTCCATTTAACCGATTTTCTATCTACGGTTCCAAGATCCCCATGACATTTCCACCAATTTGGACACACTGTATATATATATATATATATATATATATATATATATATATATATATATATATATATATATATATATATATATATATATATATATATATATATATATATATATATATATATATATATATATATATATATATATATATATATATATATATATATATATATATACAGTATGTCCACGGAAAGGTGTTGAAGAGAAAAAACTTTTATTTTTTGATTTTATCGAAAAAAGATACTCTTGATAAAAAATTTTGCTACTTCTTAGAGTAAGATTGGGATAGAAACATTTAACATATTTTATACGCGGTGTTCAGAAAATCGAAAAAACTTAAAATGGTACAAGTGTAAAGTGCATTTATTTGAGAAGATATGGAAATAAGTTAGTACAAAAAGTTGTTTGAAATTAAAAGATAGTCTCTAACACCAATTTTCGAAAAAATCGGCCTACTTTTATTTATTTTTGATTAAATTTATTTTAATATCAATTAAAATTTTTAATATTAATTTTATCAAATGTTTTGCTATTAAGTAAGCATTTTTAAAACTAATGTTACTGCTTTAATGAATTATAAAAAGGGGAAATGTCAAAACGGGTTGTCACTATCAACGCCTACTAGTACAATAATGAGTTGTTAATTTGGAATTAGATAATATTAAAATAATTTTTATCACAAATTAATAAAAGTAGGCCGATTTCTTTAAAAAAATGGTTTTAAAGGACATCTTTTACTTCTGAACAACTTTTCTAGTAACTTATTTCATATCTTCTTAAATAAATGCACTTGACTCTTGAACCATTTAAGTTTTTCAATTTTCTGAACACCGTGTATAAAATTTGTTAAATGTTTTTATCACAATCTTACTCTAAGTAGCAATTTTTTAAAGTAGCTTTTTGATAAAATTAAAAATAAAGAGTTTTTATATTTAACACCTTTCCATGGACGTACTGTGTGTCCACGGAAAAAGGTGTTGAAAAAAAAAACTTTTTTATTTTAATTTTATCAAAAGCTACTCCTGATAAAAATGTTGCATACTTCTTTAAGTAAATTGGATAAAACATTTAACATATTTATACGCGGTGTTAGAAAAATTAAAAACAAAATGGATTTACAAGAAGAAAAGTGCATTTATTTGCAAAGATATGAAAATAAGTTACTAGAACGTAAAAGGTAGTCTATAATACCAATTTTTGAAAAAATCGGCCCACTTTTGTTTATTTGTAATTACAATTTTATTATCAATTAACTAATTCCAAATTTTTGTACTAGTAGGCGTTGATAGTGACAAGCTTTATTGACCCTTCGCTTTTATAATTCATTAGCTGCAGTATCGGCAGCTTTAAATGCTTACTTAACAGCAAAAAATTTGATAATAAATTGATATTACAAATTTAAATTAATATTAAAATTAATTTAATCACAAAAAATAAAAGTAGGCCGATTTTTTCGAAAATTAGTATTAAAAACTACCTTTTAATTTTGAACAACTTTTCCCAGTAACTTATTTCCATATCTTTTCAAATAAATGCACTTTACTCCTGTACCATTTTAAGGTTTTTCAATTTTCTGAACACCGCGTATAAAATATGTTAAATGTTTCTATTCCAATCTTATTCATAGAAGTAGCAAAACTTTTTATCAAGAGTAGCTTTTTTCGATAAAATCAAAAATAAAAGTTTTCCCTTCAACATTTGTGGACATCTTTTATATAGTATATATATATATATATATATATTATATATATATATATAATAATAATATATATATATATATATATATTATATATGTATATATATATATATATATATATATATATATATATATATATATATATATATATATATATATAAAAATAAGAGGAGGGAAGTCTTGACCACCAGTTAAACAAAAGGTAATAAATTTTTGGTATCGGTCGATTAAAATGGTTTGGATAAATTAGCATTATTTTTTAAGTAATATAAGAAATGTCATATTTTTTTGTTTATAAAATTCAAAAAGAAGATTTTACTAAAAACTAAAAAATGTTGGTAAAGATTTATTGACAATGGTATAGTTTATTTTAAGAAGTTCCTCTATATTTTTAAGTTTGCGATTAAAATAATATATTTTGCAAAATTTTTGGGAAAAAAACTGAGTATGCCAATTTTACGAAAAAATCTCTATTGAATTCCATTTTTTACTTTTTAAATGACTTATAAACTAATAAAGATACGAAGCGAGTCTTAAACTGTAAAATTTTAAAATTACCATGTATCTCCAAAACTTGTTGAGAGAACACATTTGGCAAGAGACCCTAAGTTTCATAAGCATTTTTAATTTCGTTCAAAGAAGGTCCATTTGCCTTATAGGCCTTTTCATCACAATTTTTTTTTGTGCGCATGCGTCAGTGTCCGCCATTTTTTTCGTACTGTTTTTTGTAAACAACCATGTTAAAGGGCCTGTAAACACATATTTAAAATAAGAAAATACTAAGAAAAGTATAGTTATTGAAGAAAATAAATACGAAAATAAAGAAAAAAATGCCTTAATTAGCAAATAGGTTTTTTTAATCGATTATTATAATGATATCAGTACGAAAAGGAACGAAGAAGCGGTGTTGTTATGGAGTATGTAAGAGTGATACACGCTATAAATCACTTAAATACAATACAATTTAATCAATATAACAATTGTTTATATGTGGTAGGCCTAATTAGAATAAAATTGTTGATACTTTTTATATAGTAAAGAAGTAATGATGCCTAACCTCTCAATCAGCTCACTTCTTTTTCCTTTTTAAAGACGTCCATGACATTTAAGCTACCTTTTTGATTGCGTAGAATTATGGGCTTCAACTGAATTATAAATCAGTGAAGCACCATCAACGATTTTTTCCAGTAAATGATTTAATTGGGGAGATAATACTGCATTCCCAGCCATTGTCGATCAAAACAGTACGAAACTTTTGAATTGCCGCCATTTCAACATGGCGACTGCGCTTGCGCTTGTCACATGATGAAAAGGCCTATTAATGATCTTACACCCACAAGATACTTTTCTTCTCTTCCCCATCGACGAGCTGTGGGGGATCTGTCGTTTTTTATAGCCATTTTTATGGCTTTTGCTTCGAAAAATTAGCCGTTATTATTTCCCCTCTAGAGGTTTCCATTAGAGTAACCCAAAATAAGTTTTGGCTGTAAAAAATCGAAAAATTAAGATATCGAACTTTTTTTTTTATTCCGTTTGTGTTTTCTTGTCACATTTATGATAAAAATAGTTTAACTATGAAATATTAAAGTTTATATGACTTTTAAGACATTAAAAGTTCCATTCGCTTCTTAAGGATATTGTCGTATTTAAAAAAATATATAATTATCTCAACTTTTCTTATTTTTACGAAAACTAGAAAATTTACAATTCAGCGAAGAAAGTCTACCCTATTTTTTGACATAGAAAATCGAACATCGATGTGATAAAAAATAGATGAATACTGAAGATTTAAAATTAAGATGACTTTTTGGCCCTTTAAAATACAAAAAAAATATTAAATTTCTATGTTTAAAAAAACTTATTTAAATATTTTTACCTTTTTATATATTTTTTAAGAAAAACATTAAATACTGAATATTAAAAAAATGGATATCAAACTATTAAAAAATAAAAAAAAAACATTTTTTTTAAAGGTATGTTTTTAAACAATAAAGAATCAAAAAATTGACATTTTTAATACTTGTTAGGTATTTCATTTCCTTTTTTTCACGGCGCATTCACAAACACACAAATAGATCGAATATAAAAAATAAAAACTCAAACAATTTTTCGTCCTTTAAAAGTTAAGACATAATAAACTTCTATTTTTCCAAAATTTTTCTAAATTTTGATTTTTAGAATTAATTGCGCCAAAAAACAAGCAAAATGAAAAGCAAAATAGAAATCTCACTTTTCGATATTTTATAGCCAAAATAGGGTGGACCCCATATCTAAACAATTACTCCATTTTTATATATCCCTTAACATTTCAACTGGAGAGGCACCTAACTTCCTACTTTGTTCATTCCTTCATCCCCAATGTACAGTGACGGCCATTAAATCTTGGGCAAAAAATTTGTCAAATTTTTACTTTTCTGCCAATTTTTGTAAATCGCTCTTTTTTACCTTGTTTTTTTTATTACTATAAATAAAGCAAAAGGTAAAAAAATATTAAAAATTAATTAACAATTTAAGAGTACATTTACGCTACACCTTTAGGGATTGGGCGAAAGGACGCGGAGACGGTGGGCGGACTCCCACTACCACAATTTTCGTATAGCCGCATTAAAAATATTCTATTTTATTTAGGTTCTTCCAAATTCGGTGTATCGATGTAATGTTGTTTCTGATTGCAAGCCTACAGGAGATAACGTTTTTCGGTAACTATTTTTACTTAAATGACATAAATTATACACCATTTTAAAGGTAAGGAAATAATCTATGTCTCTGCGGTAACGGATTTTTGAAATGTGAGTCGAGTTAACAGAAAATAGTATCTAAACATAACCGATTTTAGGGTGACTTTCATTTAAGGAAATATTGAAAAATAAATCCAAATTTAAAAAAAAAACTATTACAGCAGAAGCATATATTTAAGTTTTGGCTTTCATATAGTTTTTGAAAATTATCGATAACTTATATCGTTTTTGAGAAAAACATTATGCCCCGAACACCAAATTGGAGCCAATTTTCGCGACGCATATGGACTCTTAATAAATTCAAACAAACTTAAATATACTTCAAAACATATTAATATTTTATTGCGGTCCCGATTTTTTCTAAGACAGAGTTTAGCCTTCCAAGCATCGAATGGAACAAAGCCCGGGAGTAGTCCAGATTTCCTCCTAACTTATTCCATGCCTCTAAAAATTTTCCATAACATTTAAATCCGGAAACTCTGCGAGCCACGGTAAAACCCTGATACGCTGCTCTTCCATCCATTCATCGACTTGCCGGGCCGTACAAACGGAACACTTATCTTGCTAAAAGATAAAATTTCTGTCCGGAAATCGATCCAGTACAGAACGATGCATGATATTCTGTAGTAGATCTACATATACCTTGGCATTGAACCTTCCTTCGATAAAATAACATACACCAAGTCCTTGTGCACTCAGCCACACCCAAACATTTACAGGAAATCGCCCGCTACTTCTGTCCTTTTGGGTATATTTTTCATCAAATCGTGTTCCTTGAGGCCTGTATACATACCTTAAGTATCCCATTGTAGCACGATTGAAACACTTTTTCATCGGAGGTTCCAAGTAAAATTGTAGAGCAAATCCAATTCGTTGTTCTTTATTTGCATTTGTTTAAAACGGTTTTAAGGCTGCCGGGTGTGTGAATAGTACTCTTTGGGATGTTAAGGTCTTTCGCCACATCCCTTTCTGGCTAACCCCTCTGCTCAATATATTGAATAATTAATACTTTTTGATCCAAAGTTAGGTTTGGCAATTTAAAAAATATTTTTAGACTCTGACAAACCTGTTTCTTTATTAGGTTTTTTAACAGGTATTTATATTCAGTAGAAGGTGGCATAAGCCTATTTTACGAAAGGGAAAAAATATTGCACAAGATTTAATGACCGTTACTGTACCTTGGCTGTGCAACCATCTAAAAATCTCCAAATTTTAAAAACATTTTCAATAAACTGCCTCTTACTTAAGACACCCACGGTACGTACGTTAATACTTTAAACCTTTAAGGATTGTACCAAGAAAAAAAATCCTGTCACATATCTCCACTGATCGCTTTCGTTAAAATATTGTTTTATCCGATAACATTTTGAAAATAAGATGGAAATTAAGAAAACATTTTTGTAGGCTACAACAAACTTGACTCGACATTTGCATATGTTTTACGTTCTGCAAAATGGACCTTTATCATTTCACTACAGTCGATTACGCCGTATTCGGTGCCATGTTGATTTTGTCTGCCCTGACGGGCCTCTATTATGGATGCAGAGGTAAATATTGCAAAAGTGAACAGGGACAATCGCTTAGGGAATACCTGACGGGCAACAGAAATTTGAAGCCTCTGCCTGTCGCCCTTTCACTTGTTGCTAGGTATGTATTCTTTAATTTTAAAGGTAAATAAATGTGTTTTCTTTTTTATGCTGTAAAAAGTTTTAGTTATTTTTTAATTGTACAAGCTTTGCTTTTGCCTTTATAGGCCAATAGCCAGTTTGCTGTAAACAATGAATGACCTATGTAGTAATTTAGCATCAATATTTAAAACTTTTGAATCCCTATTCACAAAAAAAATATTTTTTTATTTAAATTGTATATTAAGGCTCATTAATCTCCATACTTGAATTATTAGTCAAGGGAAGTTAGGAAATAAATCGGAAATTTTTAAGGCCAGCAGATATCAAGATGCGGTTTTCTGCATTGTGTTCGGAAAGCTCTGAGGAAAAAAGTCTATTTGGTGTGGTTATGCCATTTTTGAAAAATGCATTCTGGTGCAATAAATGCATTTTGAATTGCATAATTATACTTGCAATATTATAAGAACGCCTGGAAACTCGAAAATATCGCTCGAAAATCGTTACTCGGGGATTTTCGGGGATGCCGAAATTAATTCTAGCATTAGAATTATCCGAGAGCGCTCGGGGGTGGCTCTGTAGGGGTGCCCGGGAGGTAATTGGGAAAGAAATACCAGCGTCCATGAAAATCAGTTGAAAATCGTTACTCGGGGGTTTTCGGGAATGCCGTATTTAATTTACGGCATTAGAATTACCCGGGGCGCTTTTGCGGGGTTGATTGGGGGGAAATTGCAGCGTCCATGAAAATCAGCCGAAAATTGTTACCCGGGGGTTTTCGGGGATGCCGCATTCAATTCTGGCATTAGAATTACCTGGGGGCGCTCGGGGGTGGCTCTGCGGGAAAAAGTAATATAGAAAGTGAAAAATCACACCCGTAGAGCCACCCGACCGCCCCCGGGTAATTTTAATGCCAGATTAAAATTCGGCATTCCTGAAAACACCCGAATAATAATTTTTAAGCGATTTTTTAACGTCGTTCTTATAATATTACAAGTAATTATGCAATTGCAAAATGTATTTATTGCACCAGAATGCCTTTAGACTTTTTTTCTGGAAGCTTTTTGAACACAATGCAGAAAACCGCATCTCGATATCTGCTGGCCTTAAAAATTTCTTTATTTCGGTCGATCTGGATCTAAATTTCCTGGATTATATAGGGTGATTCATGAGGAAATGTCAATTCTTTAGGTACGTAGTCAGGGTCCAAAAAAAAAACCTAAAAGTATATACAAATATGGATCCGCAAGGCCTTCGTTCCCGAAATACAGGATGTTTTCAAGTTTTTATTTAATTTTTCTATTTTTTAAATAAAATCTATAATAATGTAAATATTGTAGTAAAAATTGGTATTCGGGGGTTTTTTGGTATGACGGATTTGAAACTAATCTTAGTACGGCTCTTACTTGCCACCTATACGTCTATTTACTATTTTGAACAATCACACTACACACACTATTTGGTACGGCCCTGTATTACATTTTTAAGTAAATTAAATAATTGTTTTGTCATTTTTACGTTAAAAAGGTATACTTGTTAAAAGTTGATATAAGCAACCGTTTTCGAGATATTTGGATTTAAAAAATACGACGCATCTAATTTTATTATAGCAGAATTAAAAAAAAAAACAAAATGTAAGTAAACAATATGTATTTTTATTTTCAATAAAATTATTGTTCTTAAATTATGTTCAGCCAAACATAAGCTAGGTTTTATAATTGTATTTAAAAAATCAAAAAAATAACACCCTGTATTTCGGAATCGAAGGGCTTGCGGACCCATATTTGTCTAGACTTTTATGTTCATTTTTTGGACCCCCACTACGTACCTGAAGTATTGACATTTCCTCATGAATCACCCTGTATATTGCAGATTGACCAAAACAGTATTTCGTATTTTTTCACTAATGCTTAGCATTTTAAATGCCAGCCAAATGGTATTAGACAATTTACTGCCCCATTTAAACACTAAAAGATAAGATTACTCCTGGTCAAACCAAAAGTACTTGAAAAATAAATACATACGTCAAAATATGTACATCTATTAGTTTTTTTATGTTTAAGAAAATAAAAACTATTGGTCGTAGATATAAAACGTAAAAAGAGAAAAGTTTTGTAATTAAAAAGCCTTGGCGCATAAGGAGAGGGGGAAACGGCCTTTTCACTTTTTGAAAATTCACCCAGCTAGGCTTGTTGTGAATAAAAAGACATGCTTTTTCTTTTTTTTTAATTTACTTCAGGTGCTTCAGAAACTGTTTCATTTATTCATGAATATTTCTCGTTTTTTTCGAATATCACAACCGCATTAAACATTTTTTAACAAAGCCTATTGACCCAAATTATGATAAAAAAGATACATGTGATGTGTCTTTAGTAGATCTAGCTTCATGAATTTTTTTCAAAATTTTTGAAAGGATGATAGGGGGTGAAAAAATTTAAAATCTATTTTTTTGGCTATTTTTTATATTAAAAAAAAAAACAGTCAATTTAACTATTATTTTTTTTCTAAAAAATATAATTTTTAAATAACTTTTGGATTAAAAAGATTTAGGATGAACTAGTAAGGACGAATTAAAAAAAATCGTCTTTACCAGTTCATCTTAAATTTTTTCGATCCAAAAGTTATTTAAAACTTCTGTTCTTAGAAAAATAAAAAATAATAATAAAATTGATGGGTTTCTCTAAAAAATATCAAAAGATAGAAAAAAAATGATTTTGAATTTTTGACCCCCTATCACCCTTTCAAAAATTATGAAAAAATTCATATGGCTAGATCTATTAAAGACACATCACACATATTTTTTTGCATTATAACGTCGGTCAAAAGGCTTTCTTAAAACAAATATATATATTTTAAAGTCTAAAAAAAATTGAGTTTTCCGCCAAAAATGTTTGAAAAAAATGTGTTTCATTCGCTCTTTAAAGGCCTTTAATATGGCGCAAGCAAAATTAAAAAAATGTTTTAATGCGGCTAAGATATCCGAAAAAACGAACAATCTTCATGATTTAAGAAAACAGTTTCTGAAGCACGTACCTAAGTAAAAAAAGGAAAAAGCACTTCACCTAAGTATTCTCAACGATTACCCCTCCCTTATGCGCCAAAGCCCTGTTTTTTTACCAGAAATGGATGGTTAAAACATAGTTTTTTGCATGCTATTGTTGGAACCTTAAGATTTCTCTGATTACCTTCAAAAAAACGTGTTTGGTGAAAAAATCTTACCAAATTTAGTTAAAATTGCACAATAATTCTACAATCTAATTTCGTTTAAAAAAATGTACAATTTTGCAAATTAAGAAAAAATAATATACACATAAATATCATGGCAGTGTACTGCAAGTGCGCTGTATTTTAAATTAAGATTGCTACGTCGGCAGATTATTATTTGTTTCACTATTCTTTAAGAAAATAATTTATTTTAAGTAAATATTTAAAAAATAAGTCAAATGATTTTACTTTTCTGGGTTTAGCTATGTATCCGGTGTTACCATTCTTGGCAGCCCAGCAGAGATTTACAATTTTGGAACTCAGTATTCTGTGATTGTGCTATCAATATGGCTAAGTGGTTTGATAGTAGCTATTGTCTATGTACCTGTATTTTGCAAGTTGCAAGTAAATTCGTCCTATGAGGTAAAAATCTATTTTCTTTACAGTTAAAGTCTCTAAAAAAGATAGGCGTTGCTTTGTCGATTAAGTTTTTAAATGTATAAGGTGTCAAAAGGATATAAAAAAAACTATACATATTTAAACTGGCAAATTCTTAAATAATAATTTAAAATATAAGGCAAAAATTTACTTTAAAAACTAATTGCTTTGCTTTTTAATTAAAGTGTAGAATAGCTATTCTCAACCGCTGGTCCAGCGGACCACTAGTGGTCCGCGGAGAAATTTCACTGGTCCGCGGACAATTTTTTCTATCCGCGAAAAAAATTTACTTATTAATAAAAACAATAATAACTAAATTTTAATTTATAAAATTACGAAATAAAAATATTACTGGTCCGCGATTTTTTTTTTACAAATTTTACTGGTCCGCGGGCCAAAAAAGGTTGAGAAACGCTGGTTTAGAATACTCGAAAGCTGTAATTAAATCGAACATATTATTTGGTAATTTAATCAGTTTTATGATGCTACATATGTGATGTTTTAAAAACTGCAATCTAACAAACCATCATCGGCCAAATTACCATCTGAAATGGAAAATGCTATAAACGTGTGACAAATTTTTAGCTGCAACCGCGAAGATTTTTTATTTATTTTTTATCTTCTATTCGGCCGTTAATAAAAAAAATACTAGATTGATTTTGACCTATAAAAAATGCACATAAACAATAAACAAAGACATCTACTGGCAGGTCGAATTGATGGTAGGTTGTTAAATTAAACAACTTTATTTCAAATTTAAACATAATAACTTTAGCATAGAGGAAATATATAACATTTGTTTCCATGATTTACTTAAAATTAATCGGCAAAAAATAAATGAGTTTCATATACTTGAAAATTGTAAAAGTTTTTTTTTGTGAAAGATTGGCAAAAAGCTAATAGAGTTTTCTAGCGATAATAATTACTTGGCTAATAACTGTATATTACATCGTTTTTATAAGATTTTTTACATGGATTAATCGTTTAAAAATAAATGTGCGTCATAATTATTGTTAAAGAATAAATGTCTATCATATAACTAATAATTGTGTGGGACTTTTTTTATTGTAGACACAAAGTTTTTTAAAGCTTTGTATAAATCTACTTCATGATGAAAATATCATATATCCTATATGGCTGGGTTAAGTTTATTTCAAAAATAAAATATTTCGGTTTTTTTGCCCTATAGAACCTCTTTGGCTCGGATCCAAGGTCACCGACTGGTGCAGGCACAATTAATTGACTTCAAGGAAGTTGCAAATCAACCTAAAAAAACTTGTATTTTTTTGATAATTTTTGGTAATACATTTATCACGGTGTTTTAGATTTAAAAAAATTATATATGGTATAAAATTAAAACAATAATTTAAATTCCGTTTTTTAAAATTGCAGATCAACCTAAAAAAAGCTTGTATATATTTAATTATTTTTTCATTGTCGAAAGTCAAAAATTCTTTATCTGATTAGAATATTTATGTAACTTTGTCAAACCGTTATAATTATTTGTCCATTTTTTAAATAAAGTGTAAAAAAATCGTCAAATAATAAAATTTTTGTTTAATTTTTATACCGTTTTTTATTTTTCTTGTTTTGAAAACAGTAACCGATTTTTTACCGCAACATTGATGTATTATTTATTAGTATAGTTTCTTCAGGTTAACATGCAAGTTCCTTGGATTTATCTTGCAAAAAAGACAAAAAATTAGTAAGTAAATACGTACTAATTGTCTTGTTTATATATATTTTTTTGTAGTACCTGGAATTGAGATTTAACAGAGTGGTGCGTACGGTAGCATCCGTATTTTTTATATTCGATGAAGTAAGTAAATATTTTTCTTTAAATTTAAGCAAACATATACATGGTGTCCCACGACAAAATGCGGCGATCACTTTCTTCAAAAATAGGCTTTGGAAAATTTTTAAAATTTAAAGGTATTAATGTCGAACTTAGATAAAATATTTTCACGTTGATTGCATATTTCGTTATACCAGAAGTAGGTTACAACTTGCTTATTTTAAATGAAACACTTTATATGTTATTCCATTTTAAGATTCTTCACAAAATTTCAGGTGAATTTTTTGTATCATTTTCTATGCCTAAAACTAAGCGTTTTCGATATATTTAAGTTTTTATGTCAAAAAAGACGTTTGCAAGCCCCAATATAATTATTATTTTTGCTATAAGAAAGCTTTTAATATGTATTTTTGGATTTATTTTTGAATGGGATTTGCTTTAACAAATTTTTTACATTGTTTTGAAAACTTATAAATATACGTTTAAAAAATAAGATTAAAAATGAAATGAGAAAATTGAAAAAATTGTATATATTTTTTTTAATGGAAACCCTCAAATTTAATAGGTTTATATTATTTAGCATTAAAAGGAAGGTCAACTTTGTGTAATGTTGATTATTTCGATAAATTTTACTTTTTGTAATATTGCTAGTTTAATATTTTTATATGGCGATTTTTGATTTAAGGTTTAGTTATACTGCTATTTGGTTAGTTTTACCCTTAGTTCGCTATAAAGGTAAAATTTTTAAAGCAGTTGTTTTTTTAACGCCGTCATACCCAACTCTAAATATGAAATCGCCATATAAAAATATTAAACTGGCAATATATTAAAAACGAAATATTTTTGGAATAAATAACCTGATACAAACCTGCTCTATTTTCGGTGCTAAATAAGATAAAATTATAAAATTGGGGTGTTTCCATTAAAAAAAATGTCAATTTTTTTTTGAAATTTATTATTAATCTTATTTTTTGAACACTCTATATAATATATTAATAAAATATTGTGAAAAATCTATTATAGCGGGTCTCTTGGGACAATAAATCCAATTCAGGTTTAATAATGAAAAAGGCTTTTTTGACGTAAAAAAATAAATATGCCCAAAATGCTGAAATTTAGGTATAGAATATAGTATACCTTAAATTTTTCAGAATTTTCGAAATCCTACTTTTCTAGAAATCGATCGCCGCAGTTCGTCGTAGGACACCCTGTTTAACAATTTATTTTTTTCTACTCGTAGATCATGTTCTTGCCAATAATAATTTATGTGCCTTCCTTAGCGTTTAACCAAGGTAAGAAATACTTTTTTGACCTATTTTTTATTACTTTAAGAAAGTAAAACCTACTGTAACATACATGAGAGCCTTTATTTCCAAAAAAATTTAATTTTTTAAATAATTTTTGTTAAAATTTATCTTATAAAAGTTCATAATATTACAAAAAATTATTTTCTTATGGAATTGTAATAAAAAACTCTGTATAAAAATATTTCGGTAGTTTTTCTTTAGGTGTGCAATGGTTACTGGTTTGTTAAACACAATGTTATTTATATTATCCAGAAAAATCTAAAAAAATAGTTAAATATTACTTTTTTATATGTAAAATATTCTTTTTTACAAACAAAACAATTAAGAAATTAGGAGTAGAAATATTTTTCTAAAAATTTTGATTTTTACAAGACTGGGTAAATATTTTATACTTGACCTATCAATATTTTTATTTTGTAGTAACCGGTGCTGATATACATGTGATAGGAACTATAGTGACCGTTATTTGTATTTTTTATACTTTACTGGTAAGTTTGGTTAATAAAAAATATTTCTTTAAACTTAAATATTAACCATTAATATAAATTAATATAATTATTTCACCTAAAACATAAATTTATAGTCCTACTTTAATTCCGTATTTGGTATTATTATTTCAAGTTAAAATTCCAGTAAAGAATAAAACTTTCTGTGGTACTGTGTATAAATAAAATAAATATACTTCTATATTTTTACAGGGTGGACTTAAAGCTGTAGTGTGGACGGATACGTGGCAAGTCGTAGCCATGTTTATTTCGGTGTTTGTAGTAGTTATTTTAGGAACTGCGAAGTTTGATTCATTAGAAACCATTTATAATATCAATAGAGACGGTGGAAGAATAGAGTTAATTAAGTAAGTAAACAGAAAAGTCAAATATCTCTTTTTTAAAACCTGCTATAATTTGTGCACTATATTTTTCAATGCCTCCTATATCAGTCTAGCCACGCAAGTTACACATGCGTTGATGTAGCATTCCTGAACTAGGGACAATTCTCAGATGATTGTAGGTACTGACTGTGTATGTTATATTTTAAAAACCTTGGCTTGTGGCTGTATGGCTGGGGGAATTCGGGAACAACACATCCCACGGTATAACTTTCACATTGGGTTAATAACAGGACTCATGGCTAGCTGCTGTACCCTAGAAAGACACCTGCATGCCAAGGGCAGTTACAGAGAAGAATCCATTTGCAGATAATTTGATGAGTCGTCACACATTTATGAGGATTTGGCACTTCCACTTAGTTACTAGAAAGATATTTAAAATTACAAGGTTAATACAATTATCAGGAGAAGGCTAATGACCAAAAGAAACTGCGTTTTATCTCAGTGTTTAACTAGACTTAAACGCTGCAAGAGAAACATACTTAATTGCTGCAATTTTGATGCTACCACTAAGCTTTACTTATTGCATTAAATTGTTAAAAAATTTAAACCCTAATTATTCTTTTTTTATAAAAACGATGTATAATTTGAGTATATATGAGAACATATTTAGTAAAACTTTTTTGTTTTGTAGCATACAATTTTTAAAACGTCAATTTTTAGCTTAAATACAAGTATGTATGAGAGATACACCTTCCTTAGTGTACTTATAGGAGGATTTACCTTTTGGACTTCTTTCAACGCTGTGAATCAAACAATGGTACAAAGATATTTATCCTTGCCAAGTCTAAAGCAGTCTAAAATGTAAGTAATTGGCGTTTAAGCTCGTAACTTCTCGAGTCCAACCAAACTTGTCAACTGAATCTTCCTTATAGAGGCATTTTTTATACTAGTTTTCGTTTGGTTTTCATAGATTTAATAAATTACATTGTAGCTTTATGCTAACGAAAAAATCTTATGCATGAACCCACAAGACAAATTATAACCAGATTTGGTATAATCATTTGCTCGGAGACAAGTTCCTCATTTTGATAGATTTGACCTATATATACCAAGAGAATTTTTTAGCAATCAAAAGTTAAAAAATATATTTATTAGAAAATTTAATGATCAGATTTGATATTAAACGTGTTTAGGTATTCCTTTAGACTCTGAATTAGCCCAATTTTTATTAGGATATTTAAAAAAAAATTGCAATGACAGATTTTATAGGTGCGATTTAAAAAAAAAATGTTATTTATTGTGCATAGTTATTATAAGACTTGACATTGACAAGCAAACAATCCTCGCAGCCTTGAGTCCACAGTGTAAACACAATGAAAACACTGGATACATGGCGAATACACCGTTGAAACATCGTGTATTTGTTCCACTTTTCCACAGTGTTTCCATTGTGTATACACTGTGGGCCAAGGATGCGAGGAAAGCGATTTACTTCAGAAGAATATACGTTATTTGTTTTCTTATTAAATTAAATATATCTTGCCTTTTTATTAATACATTTAATATTTTTTTGTTTAAAAAATTAACATTTTGATTGTGCAATCACGGTGAATACTTACTGTGTATTCATCGTGAATTTGCTGTATAAGCGCCGTTGGTTCAGCAAGAAACCATTGTGAAAACACTGTGTAAGCGCCGTGGGTTCAGCAAAACCACTGTGAAAACACGGTGTGTTTATGGAAAAACTCCACTGTGAAAACATCGTGAAACCTGTGTGGTTACACAGTGTTTTCACCGTGGACCCTAGGATGCGAGGGTAGCGAGTTACTACAAAAGAATATACGTTATTTGTTTTCTTATAAAATATATCTTGCCCTTTTTATTAAAACATTTAATATTTTTTGTTTAAAAAAATTAATTTTGGATAAACCGTGGATTTATTGTGTAATCACGGTAATTCTTACTGTGTATTTCACTGTGGAAACACGGTGTGTTTATGGAACAACTCCACTGTGAAAACATCGTGGAACCTGTGTAGTTACACAGTGTTTCCACGAACACAGTGTTTTCACCGTGGGCTCGGGGATGCGAGGGAAGTAAAATTCTTTAAAGGTAGCTGTAAAACAATTTACCGATATTTTTTAGCTCCGTTGCTCTGTTTACTATTGGTATATCCTTATTCGTCTCCATATGTTGTTACTCAGGAATGCTAGTTTATGCTACATACGCAACATGTGATCCATTGTCTTCCAATAGAATTAAAGCTGATGATCAGTTATTACCATTGTATGTAATGGAAACCGTTGGACATCTTAGAGGCGTACCCGGACTTTTTATTGCTGGTGTATTTGGTGCGGGATTAAGGTACACTAGACTGTTTGATACTGAGAAAAGGTTAACTCTATTCCTCTATACATTTTTCGTACAATTCAATGTATTATGTACTATTAGAAGCTTCTTTTGTACAGTAGTTCAAAATATATCATTAAAAATTTAGAGTACATTGATCATAATTACTCTGGTCGATATCAGAACACATTTTTTTTCTTTATTTTTAGTTTTATCAGCTTTTAGTAGCAAATTAATTGTTTTTACTAATTTTTAGGGTAAGGTTTTAAATAGGCTAGTACAGGGTGTTAATGTAAATATATACGGAGATATTGTAATGGCCGATTCCTTGTTTAAAAATATGAGAAAAAGTTTCTATAAACATTGTTCCGAAATGCACAGTTTTTAAGATACAGGGTGATAACTTTTTAGAAAAATATTAGTTTTCTATTAATATTAAAATAAAAAAAATACTTAATTCTTTTGAAATTTGGCAATATTATTTGTTGTATTAGGAGGCTAATTTAGCCCTAAATAGATTAAAATTATAAGGTCCAGTGGCGTCCCGGGGACATCTTAGCGAATAAAATTGGCAAAAAAATGTACGCCACTGCCTTTTTTTCAACTTTAATATGTGTTGCTTGATTAAGCGTCTAAAAATACAACTTTTTCACCTCTTGTATTTTTTTCGTATCTCACTTCGTGTTCGAGAAAAAAATAAGATTATTGCATGCCACTGGGCAAAATTGGTTTATTAATTTTTGCTACAAAAATCACAGGTGCTCTGGAAAACAAAAAATCAAAAACATTTCTAGGAAGGTGCAACAACAGCTACAACAAATGTTGGAAATGTACACCATCCATTTCTGTACACCTTCTCACTCGACGAATCATTGAACGACGAACTCGAGCTAAAATTCGAGGTCTATTTCTCACTTCTTCGCCAACATTTACAATTTTATTTCTTAACTCTTCTATTGTTTGTATGGGAGTGGCGTAAACCAGAGTTTTAAGGTGTCCCCATAAAAAAATCTATTGAATTTAAGTCAGGGGAGCGAGGTGGCCATTGAATTGGTCCACCTCTTCCAACCCAATTTTCCCCAAAGGTGTTATTTAGATGAGTTCTAACAGCTATAAAAAGTTATTTTCCCGTACTTCTTCCAGCAGTACAGGCGATTCTTGTTGAAGAAACTCTAAGTAAGATTTTATTTTATCTTAAGGGTAAAAAGAAGGCCCCAGTTAAATTGTCACCAACAATACGCATCCACACATTTAAAGAAAATTGTTCCTGGTGACGATATTGTACGTAAGCATGAGGATTTTCTTCACTCCCTACATGAGTGTTATGGAAATTAACAATACCATCTCGCCGAAATCCAGCTTCGTGCGTGAAAAGTATGGTTTTATTAAAGTTTCTGTTATTCTGTTATCATTAACCTTTTCGTAATACCATTGGCAAAACTGCAAACGGGGCAGAAAATCTCTTGGTAGTAATGCCTGCACACGTTGAATATGATACGGATGCAAAAGTTGTTCGGAGAGAACCTGCCACACAGTGCTGTTGGAATTATTATCCCCTAATCGAGCTGCTATAGTCCTGGTACTTATACCAGGATTTTGTTCCACGGCACGTAAAACTGCCTTCTCAAACTCAGGCGTTCTTAGGGACCGTGGCCGGCCTCTATCATTGGTGGAATGGCAAAACTTCCTAAATAACATTAATGTTAAAAACATTACAAAAAAGAAATAAGAAAATTTACCTCTTTCCGTAATCTACGGTCTACGCTCTCAAATGTTGTACTATCTGGAAGTTGCTGTTGGGGAAACGCTTCTGCATACAGGCGCCTCGCTGCATAACAGTTACTGTAAGCACGTGAATACATTACATGCATGTCTGTCATTTCCTCAAAAGTGTAATTTTCCATCACAAAAACCGAGATAAAAACTTTTTAGATAAATTTCGCCAAGAAAATTAGGTGAATAATTATTTTCTAGAAGAACTGACGCTTGTCCTCTTTGCAGAAATTATTTTTTGTTTTCCAAGGCACCTGTAATTTTTTAGCAAAAATTAATAAACCAAATTTGTCTAGTGGCATGCAATGAAACCTTTTTTTTTCTCAAAAACGAAGTGAAATACGAAAAAATACAAGAGGTGAAGAAGTTGTATTTTTAGACGCTTAATCAAACAACAAATATTAAAGTTGCAAAAAAGGCAGTGGCGTACATTTTATTCGCTATGATGCCCCCGGGACGCCACTGGACCTTATAATTTTAATCTATTTAGGGCTAAATTAGCCTCTTAATACAACAAGTTATATTGCCAAATTCAAAAGAATCGAGAAAATATTTTTTAAAATGTTAATAAAATATTAATATTTTTTTAAAAAGTTATCTCCCTGTATCTTAAAAACTGTGCATTTCCGGACCCATGTTTATAGAAACTTTTTCTCATAATTTTAAACAAGAAATCGCCCGTTACAATATCTCCGTCTATTTTTCGAACACCCTGTATATTCATATTTTAAAGAGGAAATTGCAAGCTTACAAACAAATGTACGACTAGTAAAAGGATGTGTGACTTAAATAAAAGTTTTTACCTTTTAGTTCTCTATCAGTGGTCCTTAATTCAACGGCTCAAGTGTTTCTAGAAGATTTTGTAAAAGGGTGTATGCGTATGAATCTACAAGAGAAAACGGCTACCATTGTGGTTAAAACAGTAGTACTAGCTTTGGGACTCGTCGCGGTTGGGTTTTTATTTATTGTGGAACATATGGGTGGTGTTCTAGCTGTAAGTAAAAGAAATGTTTGAATGCGTATAAAACTACAATAATTATTTTGCCATTAGTACAAAAACTTTGATATGATATGATAAGTTTCTTTTGGAAAAAAACATACTGCCACTTTAAGTTGGTTCATAGTTATTGCTGGATAGTTTTGTTATCAGTAAGGAAATATTCATTTTTGTACTGTAACAAAATAAATATTTCTTTATGGTTGCCCATCAAAAATACGATGTTTAAATAAAAAAAACTACTACATAATAAATAAATAACTTATTTAAATATATTCTAAAGTAAAATTATATAATTTTATACGTTATGTTCCTTCTACTTCAAATCTGGTACTTGAGCTTTTAGCCTTCGTGGACTGCCCCAAGATAAAAAAGTGTGTTAAATTTAAAAAATAATTATTTGTGGCAATAAAAACATTGGAGAAATATTACTAGAACTATGAAAAACAATATGAACAACATTGAAACTAGTAGGGTATAGTACTAAATATTTTGCGCAGTAAATATCTTGTTTCTCTTACTGTCCCGGAACACCAACGAAAACAATGACTAGTATATTTTGTGGGATATTTTAAATTTTAAATAAGCAGCAACTATTGGTGGATTTTTTTTTCAATTTAATGAATTTGTAGTACTTGTCGAGAGCCCTTTATATCTATAATATTTGAAAAACAAATTCGGTCACTGTTTCTGTTTTCTGATCTTAAGAGTACATATTTGCATATTGTGAATGTTCAAATGTATTTTTGTATCCATAAATATCTCGGTTTTTTCATCTTTAAATGTTCTGAATTCTAGCTCTTACTTTAATCAATAGATATTTAATTTTTTTTTATTAAAAATATTGTTATTGTTATAGCTTGCATTTTATAAAGCAAGTTTACGCTATACCTACTTATATTTTTGTCTAAATCTTTGAGAAAGTAAACCTAATTCAACCAAAAACACTTATATAACATAAAGGCCAAGTTCCTATTTAAAAATCAAGGCCTCTTAAAGTACTGAGATCTAAAATTGGACCAAGTTCTTTTTTAACTTGGCAAGTTTTTTCATGATCTGTCATCTGCTGTATAAATAAAAGTTCTTTATTTATTAATACAGACAGTTTTTGTTTCAATATTACGGACACTTATGTAAAATAAGGGCCAAGTCAAAAAAGAACTTGGTCTAGTTTTCGATCTCAGTACTTTAGGAGGTCGAGGTTTTTGGATTGGCCCCTATTTTACATAAGTGTTTTGGGGATCTCTTCTCTTTTTTTTGTGTTCAATGAATGGAATAAAAGCTTGTCTGCATTTTAAACTCTAAGACAATTATGGCCTTAGAAACTTAGGTTCCATTAGATTACAAACTTCTAAAATACCCTCCAAGTATACGATATTACTGCCCCGTTTCAGAGCCTTCTGTTGTTTTTTTCGCACATAAAATTAGTTACTTTTTTTGAAAATTCAATATAGTTTTGATATTTCTTTTAATTTAGGTTTCATCGACAGAAAAATAGAGTGTGTAACTCGTAGGAAAAGCACGGAAGTTTGAAGGTCGAAGGAAGAACACTGCAATGTCCTATTCGATTAAAAAATGTCCGGCCCACTATAGAAATAACTGTCATTAAGGTACCCTTATTATTTTGCGCAGTAGCAAAATCCCGAATTTTGGAAAAAAATCAGTGTGTGCCATAAATTTAGATTCAACTTTGGGGCGGAGCTGGACTTTGTTGAATTTCAGATCGTTGCTCTTGACATATCCAAAGCTTTTGATCAGTTCTGGCATGATAAGCTTCTACGGTCTTCCACCTAAGTTTTGTTCTTAGCGGCCCCCCGTTTTTTTTTTAATCGACCTATATCAGTTCTTGTAGATGGTCATTCTTCCAACTTCTACCAAATAAATGATGGGGTGCCCCAGGGCTTAGTTCTTCACATCAACAAACTTTTTTCTTCCACAATCAATCCTATTATCATCAAAGTCATGTTCGGTGTCGCGAAAAGGAGTCATTTAATCTTGTTGGTGTTATTGTCCGGGAAATGGCGTTTCCTACAACTCTTAGCATTCTTGATTCCATATAAAAAAGAGCAGTTCGTCTTTTTAATGATCCCACGCTTACGGAAGAGCTTCCTTCTTATACCCACCGACGGAAGTAAGGGATATGTCGCTTTTTCATAAGTATTTTTACGACTTTTGGTGCGAGAAGTTGGCTAGTATAATTTCGTTAGCCGCACCCAACAGAGTTACACGTAGTCCCATTTTTATGCATTCTTTTACGGTCCAACTTGAGAGGCCTTGAAGTTCCCACTTTCTTTGTTTCGTCATCCCCAGAGTGTCCAAACTGTAATCTGCTAGCATCAAAAGTTTTCCCTTCTTCAAATCTCCAAATATTTAAGTCTTGTGTGAACAAACTCCCTCTTACCATACTTAAGACACCCACGATACGTTAGTATTTAAGCCTCAGCCCTCGTGGACTGCCCCATCCATTTTTTTCATATTAGTAGATAAATTTAATATTACACAATAAAACGCAGTAAAGTAAATAAAATAATTATATTAAAAAAATATATATAAATATTCTATAATAGTTTAGTTTAAAAACCAACAATGTTGTGCAAAAACAAAAACAGTGAAAGTGTAGTTAGTTTGAATTTGACATTGATGTCAACTTCAAACATGGTAACAAAGAATTGGGTATATTCACGTTTTTTGGAAAACCTATAAAATGATAGCTTATATGCATAAAAAATTTAAAAACATATTTCAAGCAAAAACTGCCCTTTAAATTTCAAACGTCAAGAGTTGGCGCCAAAACAAGCTTTCCGAAGGTCACTGCTGTCTGACGTCACAACGTATATAAATAGTAAAGCGTTATTCGTGTTTTTAATACACTGTCACCTTTTAAGCGAGATTTAATTTTATTAGGGCATTGTTTACGTGGCTACAGTAAAAAAAATTAAGTTGCTGTTAATATCATGAAACATTCAAAGCTGTTTGAATGCGTAATATGTACGAATTACAAAGTAAATGGTGTTTTGTGCCCCTTTGCACCAGCACATCTGTGAGTACACCAAACAAAATTTTTCGTATGTGTGCCCCGGGGGGATTATAAGCGTAAGAAACGATGCTTTACAGCAGCAGGATGTGATATGTCAAAATCAAAAAGATAATTTTTTGTTGTAAAGGACCGCTTAAATGTAAGTTAGAAATAAGGTTTTAATTAACAAATGCATAAATACTTACATAAACATATTTTTTCTAATTTGGTTTAAACATCAAGTATTGTAAAAAAATGTTTTATTTTATTTAACACATAAAATACATACTTTCAATGCAGCTTTTGCACCTTTGATTTCTGCTGAATTAAAACGTTCGTCATTTTTAATGTAATCCATCACCATAAACATATTTACAGAGGGTAAATTATTTGTGGAAGCCTTGACAAATCCTTCGTTAGCCACGAAATATAAAACAAAATACTAGTTATGTCAAGATTTACCGCAGCACAACTGAAAATAGACAAAATCGATACGTAAACAAGTAGTTATATGCGATGTGACGTCACGACTCGTTTTGTAGTCCCTTTTTTACCTATATTTTCATACCTGAAATATTTGGTACTGGCTCTTTTATACGGACTTGTGAGATTATAAAATTGACCTGGGGACACGTCCCTACGAATTTATGTGTATTTTGCTTTGTTTAAAATATATGGATAATACCCAATTATAGAAGTCCGGTCCTGACCGTACTATTCATTGCGCAAACTCTGCAGGGTGTTTTTCTCTATACATCCGCTTGCATTTTTTGCCCTGCATGCGTGGATAAGATTGTTCTCCAGCCCTGGGCTTCCATTAACCTTTAAACTTCCTTGAGAAAAAGTCATTACGGGGCACATCATCCAGAACTATTTTTCTTTTCCTACTAGACTCTACTGCCCTACTCTACGATAACTTTCTTTTCTATATATTACCTAGGAATACCTATTAAAATTTAAGTCGCCATTTACTTTTATGATAGTGCTGTTAATTGTACATTTATGTTACTTTACATTAATGTTTAGAACTATAATGAAGTTCAGTAATAAGAAATATTTAATATTTCCTATTTTTTGCAACGTAAATAATGTGTAAACTGACACGATGCATAACGTTTGGGGTCACTTTTTAGATGGCAACATCCCTCTCGGCAATTGCTGCCGGAACTACTTTTGGAGTTTTTACACTGGGAATGCTTGTGCCATGGGCGAACTCATATGGTGCTGTGTGTGGTGCTATCTGCGGAGCTATAATGTCAGGTTTAATTTCTTTTGGTACTCAATTTGTCAGTGCAGCTAAATTAACTGTACCTCATAAAATGAATGTTTCTATTGAACATTGTTTTGAAAAGTATGGAATTTCGACTGAATGAAACTATAGTGGTACGTATATAAATGTATTATGTTTTTTGTATATAAATGGACTAAAGCAAAAAATATTTTTTTTTGTTAAAATAAGAATAAAAAGTAAAATAAAAAATCATCCTAGGAAATTGCAATGCAGTATACCTATTTTATAAAACTTTTTTTAAAATATAGTGATATCACCGCAAAACTTAGTAGTCACAATTTTAACTATTTTTCAGGAGATAAAAAAAAATATCTTCTACAGTGTGTCTACTTAAGTTGAGAACCATATGAAAACTTTTTTATTATTAGGTTTACAAAAAAAGTTATTCTTTATAAAAAGTTCTGCATGGTCCAAAACTAAAAGGCAACCATTAGTAGCATTTTTTAAAGCCGTATACAAGGTGTGTCAAAACACATGAATTTGACTCAAGAGTAAAGTACCTTTGTTTTTTACAATACTGAAGAATGTTATAAAATAAAGTTATTTTAAATTAAAAGTTATATTAAAATATGCAATTACAGCTATTTAGCATGAATATTTAGGATTGGTGATTATTTACTAATAATTCCGTATTAATTGTTCTGGCTTGAAACAATTTAACGTAATCTAGGATGCACTGACATGAAATATTTGACATTGTGTTTCAGAGTAAGTTGGTATTTGTAAAATTACAGTAAAAATGGCAAATTTACTAAATCGTGAAAAAATATAGAAAAATTATTAGTAAATAATCACCAATCCTAAATTTTCATGCTAAATACAGCTATTTGCATATTTAAATTTTACTTTTAATTCAAAATAACCTTACTTTATAACATTTTTTCTGGTAAAGGTACTTTACTCTTAGTAATCATTTTTTTAAAAACCTTGGCCCTTTAAAAAAAAATTCTAAGGGTTGTTTTTTTTTTTTTTTTTTGGACCTTTAAACTTTTAGGGAATTTTTTTCGAAAAATTATAAAAAAGTTTTCCTATTTAATTTTTAAAAACACAATATATTTTATTATTTTTTTTTATGTTTTTTTTTAAAATTAATTTTTATAGTAAACAATTATAGGGGTTAATTTTAGTAAAAAATATGTCATATTAAATCTGAAAACCCATTTTTCTAACCCCAAGTTTAATTTAAAAATAGTTTAAATCTCTTTTGTATTATAACAATTTTATAGGAGTATCCAGACGAATCTCATATATTTCCACTATTTCGACTCTCTTATCTCTGGATCACTCCGGTTGGAGTCTCCACAGTTTTAACAGTTGGCATTCTAGTAAGTTTCCTGACAGGAAAGACCGATATCAAATGCTTGGATCCAGATCTGATATCCCCAGTTTCTCACTGGATGATGCCTTCCGAAAGTCAGAGATATTCTGGATCCGCTATTAGGAAAGCCAGGAATCGAGAGACAGCCGAGTCCGAACAAATGGTATATGAGATTGTTAATGTGGAAGCTACTTTAAAGGTAGTTATTAGATATAGGAGAAAACTAAATATTGATTTTATCTGTCATTAATATTTTAACGTAATAAGCTGTAGGAAATTAGGATAAATGTTTATAAATTGTTTATGGCAGTGCTCAACTATTAATAGTTTTAAAATTTTCATAATTTAAACAACATGTGTATAAGGTAATAATTTTAGGCAGATGTTATTTTTTTGGAAACCGACTTTTTTTAAGCACCCACTGTTAAGTACCTTGACACCTGTAAACAATTATGCTTTGTCATAAATCTGGATTAATAAAACTTTTTTAAATAAAAAGGTACACTAGAGTTTCGCTAATCCGAACTAATTGGGACCGAACCCTGTTCAGATTAGCGAAAATTCGGATTAGGCAGAATTTTGTCACATAATGCCATATTATTTTCTTTTTGAGGAATATTTAGCGTCTGATGTGTAAAATATTAAAAGTAAGAGGCTAAATATACTTTTATTATTTAACAATAGATGGTGTAAAGCCAATTAAGTGCATTGCATCAGAAGAAGATCACTGACTTTAAATTGTGCTAGTCAATAATTTGTAAGTCTAACAAATAAATACATTATTATTAGATTTTGTTAATAAACGTACGACGTTACTTGAAAAAACTTGTTTTTTTTGCTTTTTCTAGTTCTAAAATTTTATAAAAATTATTTTTTTTGCTCTTGGGCCTGTTCGGATTGGGCGGATTTTCGGATTAGCGGGGTTCGAATTAGCGGGACTCTAGTGTATTTTTTACTTTACTATTGCTTTATTCTTTTCTGATCCATTAAATTTAACGATTAACATCTTTAAACATTATATTATAAAATTTGTATTTAGACTGATCTTTTAAATTTAATTTTTTTTGCGAAAACAGCTATTTTCCATAATTTTATTAGAAATTTATACACAATATAATTTAATTTGTTTCAGGAATCTCCAACATAAATTTTGGCCAACATGTTTCAAAAGAACTGCTCTCTAATCAATATTATTATGTACTTACCTCTAGATCTGATATTTTATACACTTTTTATTTTTAGTAATTAAATAAATAATATATTTTTACAGCAATTGTATAGATTTTTTATTCGTAATTTAAGTTATTATAAGATATACATACATATAATGCATATCACTAAACCATACTAGAAAAAATTGACTTTCCCAGTTTCTTTTTCCGTGTAAAAATTCTTACTAATTTAAGGTCTGTTTGAGATTTATAAATATTTTACACTATTTTACCCTTTTTTACACTTAGTCTTAAAATAGACCTTTGATAAGAGCTCTTACCAGTGGCGTAGCTATCGGGCTAGGCGGTGCAGTGCACCGGTGCCCCAAGTTCATGGGGGTTCCTCGGTTCCTTAAGCGACCTTCAAAAAAGTTAAATAAATATTGTAATTACATAAAAAAATTTCGACTTTTTGGTTCCTTGACAAACTAATAGTTTGAACTAAACCTGCAACAGGGCTTTAAGTATTGCAACTTAGTTTAAAATAATTTAAATTTGTTGGGATTGATCACGATAAGAATTTACATATCCTTCTTTTACAGTCGCTACAAAATAAAAAGTAGAACATAACTTGATACGAAATCGTCAAAACAATAAAATAATAATAAGAAAATTAAGGGGTTTTAGAACAGAACATTATTTTAATATGCTTTAGTACGAATTTAAAAAAAAAATGCAATTTTACTTTCCTACAAAACATCTTAAAGCAGAGTTACGCTCTCGATTTTTTTTATTTAGTCTTGTAACTCATTGTTTGGTACATTCCACAATAATTCGTTGATTTCTCGACCTCAATAAAATTAAAATGACAACCCTCAATGGTAAACCCAGCCATAAAAAAGTTGCCTGACAAATATCTATTGTGTAGGCACCGCACCTTTTGAAAGGGTACAGCTCCTGATTACCTACTAATATCAATAGTTAAGGTAAGCTATTTTGGATGCTCAGTAACACACACGAAAATGCCTTGACAAACTCCAAACGACTAATGAACTAAGATGAAAAGACTCTGTTTTATATTGAACACCAGCAGTTTGCATTTAACCAACATAATGTACCAAAAAGTAGGTATAATAATAAATAAAGGAAATTTTAAGTCCGGACCTACATGCGGGTACCCAAAGTTTATGGAGTTTTATGACTAACATTAGCAGGTAAAACGAGAAATCAACAAATTATTGTGGAATGTACTGTACTCTGAATTTAATAGATTAAGTTTTATTCCACGTAATGATTTAAATTGAAATCAATTATAATCATAATCATAATTTTAATAATATTATGATTTATTTAATTTTTTAATTGATTTGGGCAAACTTTGTGCAAATATTTCCAGATTACGTTAGAGTTTACTTTTAGTGCTACATAATGTAGATATTAACGGTACCCGTTGCAAAGTAGGTTTTTTAGTGTAAGCTATAAATTGTGTTATTTTTATTTAAGTATTATCTACTGCAATACATTGCTGACGATAAAAAGCTTAAAATTAAGTAGCTCTGCACCTTTAAAGTATTTATGTTTTAACCACTATAGATAGGGCACCACTTACCTATTTGCCCCAGGGCCCTTGGTTACGTAGCTACGACACTGGCGCTAACGTAAAAAAAGTGTAAAATAGTGTATACTTTTATTGAATAACAAACAGACCTTTAACAATACAATTGGGACATTGGACAAGGCTAGCAGTAGTATAGTAATTTGGTAATGCTGTGATCTGGTAAAAAATAAGTTCTGCTCTTGCCAGTCCAGGAGTAAATAACTTTTATTTCATAATGTACCTTAATATACTACATTACTTTGCCAGTTGGATTCCAGGAAATGATACATTACATGACTAGGCCGGTAAAGTAGCTTTACCGGACTGAAACTAAAATTTAGTATTTTTACTAACACAGGGTTAATTCTGAACAAGTTTTATTATGCAAATTACAATAAAATTACTTCTAACGTTAACGGTTATATTGCAGTTACACTTACCACATCTAAGAAGTAAGCCAACATAATGTTTTCGTTGACTGTTTTCTCTACATTGCAAGGAAGTTAAAGTTAATGGAAGTCCAATACTATGGCCTTTTCGATCAACAAATGTCCAGCTATATGAAAATAACTGTCATGAGAGGGCCCCCTCCCATTCTGTGCAGTAACAAAATTCCCCCAAAAAATTTTAATTTTATGCCTACCTACACACAGGGTTTTTAGGGAGGCAACACATTATCTTTTGATAGAGCTTGACAGCTCGGGTTTTTTAAAACCATACCCCCTATTAATTTTATTTTTTCCCCTTTCGATTTTCTTTTGTGGTTGCAGAAGTTTTTTGGATTGATAAAAACCCTTATATTTTAGTGACTATTGGTTTATTTAATTGTGACTATAATTGTGTATTTATTGTTTGTTAGTTACAATATCGTAATAAAATGCCTGAAAGTTGAATGGTTTTGTTTTGCAAATTCAAGGGTAACATACCCGGAATACCCCTGATTAGGAAAACAAGAGCAGGTCAATTTAAATATTACTTTCACAAGACCATAAACTAATCTTGAATTGAGGCTTCAAAAATCTTGTCTAGTTTAATGCTCCAAGACACAGTCATGATCGGTTCCGCGAATAGAAGTTATTAAATAATTTTGACGTTACTTATGAGAAAAACCTTAACTGACACAAACACATTACATCCATAGCCTTGGCTGCTTTAAAAAAGCTTGGATTCCTCTTTTGAGCCAGTAAGTATTTCTACCCGTCCAATCTGTATACTCTGTATATATTCTAATCAGGCCATATTTAGAATATTGTTCTAATGTCTGGGCAATGGTATTTCCTACAACTCTTGTCATTGTGGATGTCATTCGAAAAATATATGTTTGACTTAATAATGATCCCACCCTACCGACGCGACGGGTTGAAGGTAATATGTTGCATTTTTATAGGTATTTTACCTTCTGCCCGAAAAATTGGGGGAAAAAATTTTTTTGACAGCTTCCAACAAAAAAAAAGAAAATTCACTTTATAACCCTTTAAAACCCCCTTTCCCCCTCCCTTTGTTCCATCATCCCCAGAGTGTCTAGACTGAAATCTGCTATCCCCGAATTTTTTCCCCTTTTCCAAATCTTTAGGTCTGGTTTAGATAAACTTCCCTTTAGAATTTTTTAAAGGTACGTTAATATTGAAGCCTCAGCCTTGGGGGGCCCTTCCACGATTTTAAAAAAAAAACTTTTTAAAAAAAAATTTATACATCTTTTTAAAAATTTGTTTATGTTCTCCGCATGAGGTAACACTATTTTTTGTTATTTTTTTATACAAATTATAAACTTAAAAAAAATATTGTATTACCCTAAAACACAAACAACCAGTTCACATTATGGTAAGTTTTTACTTTTTTTGACCTTGCCGATTTCTATGATTTTTTTGCATACATAGGCGCTGATTACAAATCTAAAGCAAGTATCAACTTTTTATTTTTCAGATATCGATCTTTAAATATGATAATTAGATTAAACTCATTTACACTATCTTGCCCTTTTTTTATCACAAAAGTCGTGATAAGTACATGAAACTATCTTACAATGTTTAAAATTTATTTTAAAAAATCGCATTGTCAATTATTTTATCAAGATTTTTGGTAAAAATACAAAACTCTTAAAAATATCAACCATTTAAATAGAAATTAAACTTTTTGTGTCTTTTTTTGCACGAAAGAATTTGGGGGAATAAAAAATTTTTTTTGTGAAATTTTTTAAAAAAAAAAATTAGCAGGGTTTTTAAAACCATATCAGTTACTAAAAAGAAATAACTTTTAACTTAAAAAAAATTTAAAATTTTTTTAAAAAAGGGATATTGTCAAAAACGTATTTCACGTAAAATAAATTTAAAATTTAAAGAATTCTTTTTAAATAATTCAAAAATACAGTTTTTAACAATTTCACTTTTAAAATATTCAAAATTTTTTAATTTATTTTAAAGTTCATTTCTTGTTTTGGGGATCTTTTTTTAAAAAACCATTGCTAGGATTTTTTAAAATAAAATTTTTGGGGAAAAAAAAAATCTCTTTTTTTCCCCCCATTTAAAGGGAAAAGGTTTGAAGGGAGCCATCGTTCTTTCCATGTTAAATCAGATATAAAAATCCAATATTACACAAAAATTTTTTAAATATTCTGTAATGTTGTGCAAAAAAAAAAAGTGACGTATAGTTAGTCTGAATTTGACATTTAATAATGTTAACTTTATACATGGACAAAGAATTATGGAAGTCCGGACCTGACCTACGATTTTATTTGAAAAATCCGGGCGTATTCCCTTTCCCCCGCCCGACGTGGGCAATTTTGTTCTACAGCTTTGGCCTTCCATACACCTTTAAAATTATTTTTTTTATTTTAAAAAAAAACTACATTCTTTTTTTATATCTTCCGGAAGACTTGGCCGGGACAAATTTTGCCGTCGCTTCAGAACTTTTTTTAAAAAAAATTTTCCCCCTCCATTTTATTATTTTTTTTTAAAAAAAGGGACGCTAAACAAACAGACAAGGAAATGACAATCAACAAGCTATTTTGTTACTGTAAGCAACCAATTCAAAGATAACTAGATCAACAACTTATATTATTGTAGCTACTTTACCTTATTTTGACAATACTGACACCTTCATATTATCCGAATATTAACACTTCAATTAACTTACCAAAAGAAGATAAAACAGTATAAAATAAAACGTTGCAAAATGTGTCCGTAAAATGTCATTAAAGTACTCGTCTAAAATTTCCCGGGCTGACTCCCCTTTTTTTGCCTTGTCCGTAAACATCTGAAATTGTACTTTTAAAAAACCATTTACCGGCCTTGTAACATACATTACTATAAATAAAAAAGTACGACATCAACGGCTCTTGCCACGATGCAATACCCTTCCTAGTTAGATCTCCAAAGATAAGCAAAATGTCTAGTAGTTGATTGGGTGATCGCCAGCGTACACTGCATGTGCTGTTCGGTTTCGCCATTAAATTATTAAGTGTAGGTTTTCTTTGGATGACAGTATTTAAAAGTAAATGGGGGTAGTTTAAAGGTATTAGTTAATTGTTTAACGTCTGTGATGACACCAAGGCGTTGTTTAAAAGGTGCCGTAAAAAATCAATCATCGGAATACCCTACCCTGTATTTTGCACTGTGTATATCCAACAGTCTTCCAGTAAGAGCTGTATTTTTCAAAAAACAAAACCTAGTAATTTTCGTAAGAAATAAAAACCATGGAAGCCTAAAATAATCTGCAGGAAAACATGTGGAAAATTGTGTTTCCCGCATTCCCACACCTTATTTAAACACTTATTTAATGTAATAAACTAAGTAAAACTGCCCTATTTACTTTATTTCCACTTGAATGAGTCAATCCAAATCTTTTCAATAACGTTTATTTAACAGAAATATGGAATTTATAAAAAAGGGGGGTTTTTGAGACATTCCCCCTTCCTAACTAAAGATGTATTTCAAACGGGGTTACAAACGAGAGAGCGTGAAAGGATCACTTCATAAATCCAGAATTATTGATGGGAATCGTCAGCTGCTTTTTGCTTTTTCCCCACAGATGCCATTCATAGTTGTGACATCAGGTTTAAAAGAAGACTTTTTTTTATTTTTTATGTTTATTTGAGGGGAACTAAAGAACAAAATTTTTTTTAAAAATTTATTAAAAAGATTAAAAAACCTTTTAAAAACCCTTTTAAATTTAAAAAAAGAATTTTTTAAAATTTTTTTAAAATATATAATTTTTAACTGTTTGTGGATTTTCGATTTTTTCATGGGGTTTTTAAATTTTTTTTTTTTTTTTTGATAGATGATTAAATAGTTAAACGAAAAAAGTAAGCCCAAAAACTATAGCACTGTTTTAAAACCGAACTCAGATTCATAAAAAGACACCACATAAGTTTGAATAATATTCATTGCTATAAATCAAAACTTAGCTTGAAATACACTCTTTTGAAATCCACACTTTTGGGGGGGCCCCCAAAAATTTAAACCCTCAAAAAAATCACTCATTAACGGATAATAAACTAGCGTAAAGTAAAATCTTTTTTTATAGACACAACCAAACTTATATGGAATCATCTACTATTTTTTTTTATTTTTGAGATGTATGAAGATTTTGTGTTTATCAATAGAACTCTGTCCTTACCAATGACTTTTAATTGAAAAAAAAAAATATATCAATAATACAAATTAATAAAATTTTAAAAAA